>JAUMHE010000016.1:3903849-3929350 GCA_032359235.1 Enteromius mattozi
AAAAATAATGCCATAAATAGATTTAATTTATCAATTAACTTCTATTAACTAAATCAAATAAATATTTGGTATTACAGTAAAAAAAATTGTTTTTAAATTTAATTTTTTTTTTTTTTTTTTGTAAAATAGCTTCTGTTCCGAGGTACACTTGTAGTTTTTCAGGTAGGTTTTTTTCTTCATCTTGGAGACGTTCTTTAGTTATGCGCACAAGCCAATCAGGTATCGACCAACACCTTTGGGAATCCATTTGCCTTTCAGTGCTTCCATTTTGTCTTTCTTTCAGTCTTTTTTAACTTCTCCCTACTTGCCTTTATTTTCCATTCACTCCTCCCTTTTTTCATACCTCCTGACCCCTCTTACCATTTCACAGCACCTATGTTTATAACATACTTCATCCTTTCCCTCTGTCTCGTTCTCTGCCCTGTGGCAGCAGTGTGTGCAGCTCTGCGGGGATCTTTTCTCTAAGAGGCATCCATTAGTTACACTCCTCTCAGAACCTGTGGGCTTTATGGGTCACGGGTTCTGTTTCCCTCTGAGTGACAGCATGCCTGGAGAGCAGACCGCAAGCGCTGCAACGTCGCACCACTCAACTAGAAACCTCCACACACAAATAAACAAACATCCACAGCGGCCTCCGCTACAGACAGAGGGATTCAAGGAATGAGGGAAATATTATACAGAAGCATCTTTGCTGCTTATCAGTGTGAGGTAGAACACTTATTGTTGCAGTAAGTGATGCTGGCTTGATGAGACATGCTCTTTTACAGGGCTCATGGGCTTCAGGGCACACAGACAAGCAGACTGTCTAACAGCTTCCTGTTTATGGTTGGGAACATCCTTGTGGCTGTAAGATGCATTACATCTTCTAATCTAAATGTGGTACAGATGTAGTATTTATCGACTCTAAAACCACACAAGAAGCAAAGTAGGGCTAAACCAAGTCAAGAGCATGAAGAAATTGATAGATTTGAGTCCGTATCAATTTCAGTTTGAATTACTACTTCAGTTTCTACTGTAAAGCAGTTTTCCAGTGGGTTGATGTTTATAGATCTCAATGGACTGAAGAGAAGAAATGAACCGGACAAGATGTGTTTACCAACCCAAACTTTTCTGGGAAGCTGTTTTGAACTCCTGAAATGAACTACAGATGGACTTTTGTTTTTGGTCTCATTTTGTTCGAAATGGTTTTACACCATTCCATTCTTTCATTCAGCTTAAAGTATATAATTTTTCTTTTTTTTTTAAATGTTGATACAATATGAGTTAACAATATTTATAACAGCACATATTAATTTGCAAATAGTGACAAGACTTGACATGGCTTGATTTTACCCAAAACATGTTGGTCAATGATATTATGTTGCAATTTTGTAGCTGGCATGGTTCCCTCAAAAAAAAGCCAATAGGATTTTTCCAGTGGCTTTTGTATAATTGCTTAAAATGAGCTGTGACCAACAAATTCTTCACAAGATTTAAATGAATTTTAAAACCTAAATTAAATTTGCCAAGATTAAAAAGAGGCTCTAAACAAAATAAAAAAAATCTGGTATGGTTGCAAAGCTTTACTGTCACCACCACTGAGCTTCTGACAAATATTTCTATCTTTATTTAAAATATACAAGTTGGAAAGTTTGAATTAAAATAGTTTCCAGGTTGCAAGTTTACATTTTACATTTTTATGGAATATTGTACAAAAATGTGTGCACTGGCATGAAGATAGGGTGATAATTCAACCCCTCTAGCGACACTCACAAGAGATTAAAAAAAAAAAAAATCTGATCCAATCAACTCTTCACTTGTATAATATATATGTTACAGTAAGTAAGAAAAGTTTTATTACAGTTTATTACAACTTCCTCTTCATGCCATATTTAATGTCCAATCAACCTAGTCCCATTCAAACTTAACAACATCCTTTTTCAAAACTTGTAAAAGCTCCAAAGTCTTGAGTGGTATATTTTTTTTTCATACAATAAAATATGCAAACTTCTTGTGTTAACTGCAGACATTACCAAAAACCCATCAACTTTTGGACAATAAAACAAATGTTCAAAAACGCTAATGCTAAACTTCCAGGTTTTATGACTAATTCTTGCAGCACACTATTGGGTAATATATTTTTTCTCCAAAGCAATTTCAGAGTTAGAGCAATTAATAATATTTATTTTTTTAATAGATGTTTTGCCTGTAAACAGACAGGACAGCAGATAAATCCTTAGGATAAGTAAGTGCAAGAACAGGAAATGACCCATAATGAATTCAAAATCCAGTTGTTGCCCACACACAATTACCACAAAGCGACATGGTGAAGCATATGCATTACCCAGCAGGCCACATCTATGACAAAACAAACTTTTTTTTTTCTCCTCAGAATAATGTGCACTGATGAATAGTGCTCGACAAGACCAGGGACATTTATTATTGTTAGCAAAGGGGTCGATTTTGATTTCATGTTGTCAAAATAAAGAAGGACTGCTTGAAAAACCCACAAAATCACCCCTCCTTGCCAGATCTCACAATTAAATGCAAATTCGTCTCACATATAGGCCTCCATTTGTCATTCCATATGTGTAGACCAACCCGTTCATGAATCGTACATGCGAACAGAATTAAACTAACCGTGACAGACATCAACAGAGTCGAGTGATTCAGTCTGTGATCTCACGTCAACCTAGAGACCTCGCAGTCCATTACCTATAGAAACAGCGATCAAAACCTCTCCGCTGCTCGTGTATCTGCATTCATAAAGCCGTTTCCCAAAGGTAGCGAAAGCTGCGGTGCTGAAGATTGGCTAGCGTAGGCTCTTTAATGTCTGCAATACTAACAAGGCTGGCTCGCAGCTACACAAAGCAAGCTTCTCCATTGCTTCGCCGGGGACCCGACGGCACCAGGGGTCAGACAACCCACACTTCCTCTAATTGGGTTGATGGAGAGTGAGAACTGCCACAGGGCGCAGGCTGTAAATAAAAGACAGGCCACTAAGCGGAGGAGAGATCGACACAGTTTACGGTATGCTAATGCACTTTTTTTTCCCATTTATACCACTCACACTCTCTTCCTCTCTGCCCTCTGAAGAATTATTTAACCTGAAAACATTCATAATTCATAATACATCAAAACACGTCTGCAAGTATGACATTTATGGAGAGTTTGTCAATATCTCTCCTCACCCCTGGAAAACCGATGTTAAGCAGCCTTTTGACTCGGTTTAATTAAAAAAGCTGATTCGGATCATTTTGCCTTGTCAGTCAACTCCCGTTTTAAACGTGCTGTGACTTTTGGGGCATTGTGCAAATTAGCATAAGGCATTTTAACCCGCAGTAAAAGGCCATGTCACTGATGTTTGTTGAGCGGAGAGCTGAACTTCACTCGTGGAATGACTGATATGATATTCACGCTCGACCGGAGTTCTGAGTTTCTAATAGGCCTAAGTTTGCCTTGGCTCATTTTCAACGCAAGAGATGTTGCCGGTAACCTTCAGCCAACGGCGGACTACCTGACGAGTCCTAAATCTGACAGCATGTCCGCGTGCCGCTCAGCGCTTCGCAAAAAAAACAAGCCTGTGCCACTTGACTAAAGAAGCCAGATATTCTCCATCAGTGCTGAACTAGCAATCGTGCTTATATATTACAATCCGCAGACCATTTCCTGACCCAATGTGCTTGATGGCATTCACAGGAGAGTCGAACTATAGGGAATGAAAGCACTCTAGTGAGTCACAGTCAAGACACATAGACACCCACCTTCTCTCTTGCACCTCAGGCTGTGGCAGAGAAAAAGCAGCCTAAGAGCTTTTGCTGCAACATCTCCCCCCACCCATCCCCCGTAACCAACAAGAGAACAGTCAAGATTAAAAAAAAAACCCACAGCAAGCCTCTGTATAAACACTTCTATTAGTTCACCAGGCTTTCAAATGCTTCTCCCCAAATACAGCATAGACAGCTGCAGGGGTTTGTCATCTTAGGAGGAGAAGGAGGGGATGAGCGGTCCAAAACAAGATGATCAGGGACAGGGGAAGTACAGAGAGAAAGTGTAGGGGGAAATCAGAGCAGAAATATTGACTTTATTGTATCAGCTACTGTTTTCCCACCTAAAGGGCCAATGGGCATTTCTAGCTAGATAGTGATCAAAGCAAGGTGAGGTGTCAGTACAACTAAAGCTCCAGGATGTCACCTTCTGTTGCCTTCAAAGAAGCTGTGAGTTGTTATTATTAGGCGCTGAAAAAATCATATAGATGGATTTATTAACAGACTGAGAGATAAATTCTCTCATCAGACTAGAACGATTCATTTTAAAACTCTACAATAGGGAAAGAAATTGTGTTGTAATATCTTTCACAAGAAAATCCTATTTCAAAAAGTTACATGTTTATTTAACAAATAAATAGAGAGAGAGAGAGAGAGAGATCTAAATACACACACACACCTACACACACATATATATATATGGGTGTATGTGTGTGTGTTTTATATATTTATTCATTTATTTATTTGCAACATTCCTGCAACAAGCCTTTACTGTCCCTTTTGATCAAATGATTGCATCCCTGATTAATAAAAGTATCCATTTTATTTCAAATAATATTATTAAAATGTATTATTAATCTTCAAATAAGAAAAACGAAAGAAAGAGTGGGTGTGTGAGCATAATGTGACACACACACACACGTTCACCACAGACCGTATTAAAATAGCTGTCATTCCACAGGCCCTCTTCATACCCACTGCAGGTAAATTAATAAAGCTCCTCACTCTGCCTTCTGTTTGAGGAGGAACACCGTTAAGACCAATCCCTTAAAATGGCAATTTAAACAAGGTGTGAAATAACATGAGACTACTGGAACTTCCTGATTGCTATGACAACCCAGGTTCATTTCTGCTTCTCTGAAGATAATCCAATCACCAAATCAGCCCTCAAAGCACCTACAGGCACCAAGGAGAGAAAAATGGAGATGTGCAGCTGCTTACCTTAAACAATACAAACTGGGGCATGAGAAATCAGAATAATTCTCAAACAATTTTCTTTATAACACTCTTAAAGGGATAGTTCACATAAAAATGAAAGTTATGTCATCATTTACTCATGTCACTCCAAACTTGAATGACGTTCTTTCTTCTGCGAACATAAAAGGAGATATTTTGATATTGTTTTTCTTTTATTTTTCACAGTCCAAAACTGTTTGATTACCAAAATTCTTCAAAAGATATACTTTTGTGTTCTGCAGAAGAAAGTGAGTCATACAGGTGAGGGGAGAAAAAAATTAAAGTAAAACATGAGGGCAACTCAATGATGATAGAACTTTGATATATTCGTTTAAAAATCTTTAGTTCTGCCCACTTTTTGGTTCTTAAAAAAAAGGTTTTTGATGTTATACTATACATAATTCATAACAATATACTAGACTATGGTTTTACTGATGCACATTCTTGCTCTTATTGTGCATTAGTACAGTACATGCTATTCCAAAGAAATATAATGTTTGCCTTCACAAACTGAAATATACATCACAGAACTTTTTATTTTATTTATGTATTTATTTGTTGCATTTCTCTAATACCGCAAAGAAATATAATGTTTGCCTTCACAAACTGAAATATAAATCACAGAACTTTTTATTTTATTTATGTGTTTATTTGTTGCATTTCTCTAATACCCCCAGTACGCAGATGATTTTCTAATAAACTAATAAAGTTTTATGATAAGTTTTAAAATAAAGAGGATCTTGGATGCCTTCAGGCTGTGAAATCCTGGTGGTACATTTATATTTAAATGTGTATCATCAAGACAAATTTTTTTACAATCAAAAATGTGTAGGCCTACACTAATTGTGCGATTACATCTCCAGACATCAGTTAAAGCTGAGGGTGTCATATATCCCAGCATAACCTGAGAGTGTACTCAGCTCGCTGTGAATGAAGAGAGATGATAAAAAGTCTAAAAAGCAGCTCATCAGAGGACGGAGAGAGGAAGAGTGAAGACGCTTGGGACGTGTTAGCAGCGGCGGAATAAAAAAAAGAAAAAAACAGACACTCTCGGCTGAATGATAATGTTATAACACCAGGCTAGATAAAACCCCAACCAGAAGTGAATTAAGCAGCCCTGCACCTGCAATCCACAGTACTAATAGATATTGATGGAGTCAGTCAGTTAAACAGTGAAACAATTAGACCGCTCCCCTCGCCAACCCTCACCCCTCGACTTCAGACAATTACAGAAGCACCAGGACGATGTAGCCCTTAGCAGAGTCTACATCGCAGAGCCCATCTCTCTCGAGCCCCCAGAGCAACTACCCCTCTTGCCGAGGCTCAAACAGACAGATTGGAGCTCATTATACCTGCAGCGGGGAATAGCGCCCCTGCCTGCGGGACTTCATCTTGCCTATGCAATAGATTAGGGGTCTGTTGCGAGCTAGGAACCTAAAGCATGCTTGTGCTCTTGCATCAGGGTGAGCGAGAGAACGTTCATGTGAAGGATAACAATAGTAAATGGGGCACATGAAACAAGAAAGGTCAGGCCGTGGCTGTATAAATGTATGAGCCATGAACTCAACATGACACTGAAAGAAAAAAAGAGACAAGAAAGGAGTTTTGTGAGCCGAGCAGACAAGAGAAGTTGGGTCACGGAAACCCACACGGAATCCGCACACTCATTTCACGTTTTCTGTGCTGATTGTGGAGGAAGGTCTGAGGAATTCTGTGTGAATGTGGTTAAAGGTTTTAAACGGCCCTGAGAGTACAAAACGCTTGCTGGTAGCTGAATGCATCATCTGATTATTTAAAAGAATCTTAGAAATGAACATGCAAGGAAATGGAGGAGGGGTGTAGAGAAAAAAATTCTAAAACAAAAAAAAGATCATTATACTGCTCAAAATAAACTGCTCTGGCAGGATTTGGATTGTATCTTTTTTGAAAAATCTAACTGGTAGCTGGGTCAAGATTTACTAAACAGGGCAAATTAGTGAAAATTCAGTGGGTTATTTACTAACAATGCACAAATTAAGGCCAGGACACACCAAGCCGATGCCAACCAACTAGTGGCAATAAAAGCTGATGGTGTTGTTGTGTCGGCAGCATCGGACAAAAAAGCTGCCTAAAGATAATTTCCATCATAACCAGTGCAATCTACCAAGAGCAGCGCAAATTACCACCTGCATCAAGGCATGCTTTTTTGAGTGTTAAATAATGGCGGAATTTAGTAAGACTTTATTTTAGGGTCTCTTACCTAGTTGCTTATTAACATGCATGTTACTAGAATATTAGCTATTTATTAGTAGTGATTAAGCACATATTAATGCCTTATTGTACATGACCTTATTCTACATCCCTAATCCTACCCTATACCTAAACTTAACAACGACCTTACTAACCATTAATGATAAGCAGCAAATTGAGAATTTATTGAGGCAAAAGTCATAGTTAATAGTGAATTATTGTTAACCAGAATTTACATTTTTTGGTTGAACTATCCTTTTAAACACTTTACACTGGCATGACCAGTTGGTGGTTTGTTTGCAGAAGCTAATGACTAGCTTAAAATCCAGCTCAAAATCAGATGCAATGTTCCAAAATACAGCTATTTATACTGTACAGCAAGGCCTAGTTATATGTTGTGTGGATAAAAAACATCCCGCACACCCAGATCAGTGTGTCCTGAAGAAATCACCCCTCCCCGCTGCACTGTATCCCAGTGGTCAGGCTGCTTTTCTCTCTGATGTTTATACTCTGGTGACCAAAGCCCCAGAGAGAGCCTGACCTCAGTCAGCACATCTAATCCTGTGGGATAAACAAAAAACACTTTGCTTTATTCATAAGCCCCACACTTACACACCACACAAGTTCTTCATAATTGATGACACCGCTCGCAACACTGCCAACCTCCCCTGTAATGAGACTGTATGTCAGATCCACCTCGTTCTCTTAAAGTTAGAACAATACCACACATATTCCAGCCTGCCTGCTTCAACACCAGCAAAACACGGCCCCAATTTAACTTGTTTTTGCCTTAATGCAGACTCTTAAAACAACCATTTCCATTCTTCTCTTAGACAACAACTTCCACCTGAAGACAGCTATCACCTTCTGAGGCAATCATGGTCCATTTTGCTGAATGCTTGAGAGAGTAATGAGCAGAGATACACGAAGACACCTTTACTTATTCATAGTCAGTAAAGATACTCTTAGCTTTAAAAGCTCAGCGCCACTGTCAGGCGTCTCGTCCCTGAAGGAGAACCTCCTGTGCTGTTGTAACAATATGGACACACACCTAACGGCCTTGTTAATGCAAGGAAAGGCATCGGTAACAACCCCTCAAACACTCCAGAGAGCCGCTGACCTTCACAGAAGCCCCTCCATATTCATACAGCTGCAAGTTCTGACTCATGCCGTGCACATACACAACCACCTGATGTTGATCTTATGTCGGATGTGTGTATACATGATTCATTCGTTGATCAGTTGCTTGCTCAAATGGACAGCCTTTCTGCAGACCTGTTTTCATTCTACACACGTTTATTAATGACCACTCATGGCTGAAAGGGCTCACTACATGTATGTAAACACATAAGCAGTACAATATATATATGGAGCCATTAATGTTTAAATAAATTAGACCATCTGGGGAAGACTGCTCCTGTCTCATTGATTACCTCTGCTCTGAAGTCCTTTTTTTATGGATTTTATTGGTCAAGGACAAATAAGAAAAAGAAAAATATTTTCTGTTTCATGTACATTCATGTACTTCTAACATTTTCAAGAAAAAAAATACTCTAACAACTCTTGAAATGTTAGGTTGTGTGTCCATCAATGAAAAAGCAGACATATTCATACACTTTATACATGTTATTATTATTTATACATGCAATATTTTTCCTGTAATATATATGATATAATAAGTTGTTTGTTATTATTATTATAAATGTTGTTTATATTAGTCTGGGCAGTAACACATCTTTTCTTGCAATAAAATAGATTGTGTATTTTATTAGTATGTAATATAATTTAATAATACACCATAATAATTCTATATTATAAAGGCATGTTCACACCAAGCACGATAAAGATTAATAATGATAAAGATAACTAGTTCTATAAATATTTTTTCATTTTAATGAATAGCAGAGTCCACACCACAAACATAACGGTAAAGGCACTGAGAAATGATATAGCGTTGGAATAATTTTCAGAATGATTTTTTTTCAGCTGATAAATGATATAAACATTGACAGCCAATCAGAATCCGTCTTGCTCTTACAAGTTCAAGAATTTAAAGCGGCAGATGTGTGTGCGCTGAGAATAAACAGACAATATCATTCGCCGGTGTGGATGCTAATATTGTTTGTTTTATTATTCTGCCCTATACACCTGTAGCTAATGAGACTTTTTCTTCATGGGGTGCAGTTTGATTGACACATTCTCCATCTTTAAGGGTTCTCCTATTTATAAGTGTTCACATGGATAGGGGAAAGCAGTTAATTTGAAAGACTTCATTTGAGGCATATTCAGGGAATCAGTTCACCACCATCCACTAAATCATCATTTTAATCAGCAAGAAGCTTTTTCAGCACACATCCTACCCAGCAGAGCGCGAGTGTCTCCACGTGTGGAACAAACGGCACACACGGACCTGACGAGATCCCGGCAGCTGGAAGATTGGATCCTTAACCCTTTGGGAAGCAGGCATGCCATTGGTATGCAGAGAAATGAGGGAAACGGGAAAATGAGACGGCTTAACAAAGCGCCACTATGCAGTCAGAATGAGGTTTATTTGACAGGTCTCAGTGCTGTCGAGAATTCAGAGACTCGCGAGCGAAGACCCACGGGATGTTTCCCTGCTTGCTATGGGTGACGTGAAATCACAGGGGTCCCTGTTCAATAGGTTTATTCAGTCCAAACAGCACACACACATGCCAGACACGTAACCGCTGATGCACGCTAGCTAGCTTTTCTCACCTCCTGCATGCCACATGCACAGTGGGTGGAGACAAGCAGCGGCCAATGTGAAATATTCCCCAAGCACACATCTTCCTGTCAGAGCTGATGACATTACACTGCTCTTTAATAGCGGGCCGTCTACGCCGGGAGACTAATACACACTAATGTACAGAAACAAAGGCCATTCATCCAGACAGATAATCTTCTGATCCAATTGAAGGAAAAGCAATAGAAAAAGTGAGAGCATACTTTGCTCAAATGAAACACACTCGACTTAAGCGAGTACCATGCTGTTCACTGAGGCCCCTGTTTGGAAATTAAATTGCAGCTCATCTAGGGAATGAATAAACAGACAAATTCAGAGGTTTAACGTCTAATCAGAGATTTGGTTTTAATAAAGGCATTATGGTATGTAGACGCTATAATCCTACAATCACATCAGTTACAAACAGCAGTCCACAATGATACGGACTGGTAAAGAATCACACACACAATAACAGAGATGAACATAAAAATGAACACATAAAAGAGCTATATTTTATATATATATATATATATATATATATATACTTACAAAATTAAGTCCTCAATAGTGAATAAAACTTCTTTCTTTTGCGGAAACACCTTTCTTTTTCAATCTTTTTCTTAGTTCATCTTGGTTTCTAAACCTGAAAAACTCCACATAGATGAATGTCCATTGCCATTGGTCATTTATCAAAGGCTTTATAAAAGATTAACTATGGTCTACATTCATAGAAGTTCTGCTAATTTGCTGGCAACATGAGATCAATACAGCCAAGCTACAGTAATGTATGCGTATGAAAAGATGTAACAAGATTATGCCTACGAGGTTAAATAGACAGTTTGTGTTTGTTGCGGTGAAACAGCGACCAGTCGTTTTAATATAGTAAGTTTATCAATTGCTTTCATTTCCTCTTTTGGTTCATTTCTGGCTTTGTGTTGGACAGGTGATCGATTACACATTCCTTCAAGGGATATCGTTCAGATCCCACCATTAGCAAACAAGCTGATCTTTAATCTATGAACAGATGAAGTTTAACGTGAAATCAATAATTTAAATTTCAAAAAGAATTGCATATTTCACAGTATTACTATTATTATTAATATTATTAGCCTTTTAGATTTTAGAATGAACTAAACAGATGTGGCACTCTAGCACGTAAAAACTAGCATCTTATTGCTAAGCAGTACAATCCAGTTTAGCCAGACATTAAATGTGCTGAATAAACACTGCACTGTGAATATTAAAGCAAACATGCATTCTTTCTATGCAAATTAGGCTTATTATAGATTGCATCTCATTCATTAGTGAAATCCCTCCAATGTGTTTCAGCGGTCAGAGGTTCCAGATGGATATCTGAGCAAATGCAGCTATAAGCCAAAGTCTTTCTCAGCGGAGATTAATGCAGACGGATCCACCTGTTGAACTGCTACTGATGCTGTACTCTTCCAATTTAAAGCCTCACAAACATGTTCAATAGTGGCTAATATCTATGCATAAGCATCTGACACAATCTCAGCATTTAAGTGCAAGCTTGAAAGATCTTTGCAAAATGCTCTAGTGTTTAAAAGATCCCCACGATCTATAAACAAGCTTTAAACTATTGACAATTTTAAATTTGCACTGCATTAAGTCTGAGCAGTGCGGTTCAGGGTTCCATCAATTATACAGTATTATTCTCTCTCATTTAAACAACTTCCTGCAACTCTAAGACATCTTTGATTTAAACACAGATACTAAAGCTTGAGTCAACTACAGCATGCCGAAGGAGACCTTGAGAGACTCAGCACACATCTGTAGCATTGAAATCGCTCTGTGTAGCATCATGTGAATGGACTATAATTACACATTCTTTTTCAGATGAACTGTCAAAAGCTCTAACCTTACCAAGTGACTGCAGCCCTGAAAGGTGATGTAGGATTTTTAAATACACCTGTACAGGATAAATGACCCCATGTGCTGATCTGAAAGAAGATTAATTATCATGCCAGGAACCTTTCAATCAACTGGCCCAGCCATCAAGGGCATCATCTCATTCACACTGTAGTTAATGGGCAACCTTAATGCTCCTTCTTAATAGTTCTTGTCTTTCACTTATACAGATGGACTTTGAAATGTTACCTCTGAGATCAGTTTGAACAAACTGAAAGACTCCAGGAAATGGTGTGCAATGTTTTAAAACTCCATATTGTGGTGCATTTCTAAGGGAAACAGAATATTCAGCTAAACATACAGTGGAAATTTTTATTTTATTTAATATTAAGCCTAATATTAACATTAATTATGATTAATTACATTTATAGTCACTTTTAACTAAATGTAAATTAATGTTGTTTTTTTTATCCAATTCCCTTTGCCCTAATTACAAAAATGAATGAATGTATACACACACAAAACATAACAAACATATATATTATAATGTTTTCCACTGTCCAGGTCCATTAAAAAAAATAAAAAATTTGTCCAGGTACAAATTAATAATGACAAAATGACAAAAACTATAAGCAAACAATTATCAAACAAACCTCCACATGGCTTTAATATTCTGATAAACTACATGCAAATACATTGGTCCAGAAACCAATGGACCCATGCCTTCTGTTTCTGTGCATCTGTTCCTGAATAGATGGCAGCAAGGTCATCTCTGCAGGCTTTCATGTCAGTACACAAGCTGAATTAAATGTAGCGTTTGACTCATACACACAGCTGTCAACCTCCTTTAGGAACAGAGCAGAGCAATCTCACAAACACACACACAGGTGTGACTACGAATGCAAAAATCTCACACTAACACGCTGTTCTTTCACAGTATATTGTTCATCCATAAAAATCTAACAATCTAAAAAGCTCCAAAGAGATTTATAGGCTACGCCTTCACAGCACGCGGCATAAAAATAGTAATACCTGTGTTTATTTTAAGCAATGCTGTTCAACAGCCTGGAGCAGTCTAACTTACTTCTGCTGTTGTTGGAGTACATTATTGAAATGCCAAGGAAACACATTTGTTACAGTGGCAAAGCATCTCCTGTGGCACATCCGCACTAGTGCAGCCCGGTAGCTGTACGGTGTAAGACTGGACACGTCTGAGCTGATCGGGTGTGATTGTGGAGAGCAGGGTTTCACTCGTCAAACTGACAGCTGCAGCAGAGCTCACTAAAGCAGATCACACTCACACACAGACTGACGGGCCAGCTGGTCCAATAAGCCTGTAGTGACATATGAGCAAAGGAAAATCAACTTACTTACAACATCTAGAGGAGAAAAGAATTAAGGCAGAACAGGAGCCGAATGTTTGTCTTCTTCCTCTGACTGATAAAAAAAGAAAGAAAGAAAAAAACAATCATGCATATTCTGCCACATAGCCTAGCACAACACAACTACCAGAATCCTCAAAAGAAAAAAAAAATCTGCACAGATAAAAGCAATTTAATTTCAGAGGCAATTAAGCTAGAGCAATTTGTGATTTTCCTTTTTTTTTTTTCCTGTTCACTTTAAAAGCTCAAAGAAATTCGCTTTAAATAATGCTTGAATCTCAAAGTAAAAATGGATAGATACAACCCAACAGTGTACAGCTTATTACAAATAAAAAAACAAAATAAAATACTGATTTGGTAAATTATTTTATTTTATGACTACAAACTATCGGTGAATTTACATAAAAATTATATAATTAGAACAGCTATAGAAAATCAATGGCCAACCATCAATTATAGATTTTAACACCCATTAAAGACAAATATATTGCAAAAAAATTAAATAAAAATCTATTTAAAATATCTCCACAGAAATTAATCAGTAACGATGATCTACAAATTCATTCATTCATTCATTTATTTATATATTTTATTTTATTATTATTCTTCATGCTTTAGCAGTCGGTAACTCGGGGGGGGGATTTGATTAAGCTAACTAATACAGCTAGAAATATAGACAGAAAAATACTGTTTCATCAACAGTTATGGTGTGAACTCTACCTGTATATGTATGTGTGTCTCTTTCGCCAGAATCTCTCTTCCCCCTAACTGACACTGGAGTCAGCTGTTAATCTGACAAATCCCTGACCAGTCTAACCCACCCACGTTCACAAAAAAAGCTCAGCAACATATGCGTGCACAAACCTGCGTGTGCGTGTACATACACATGTGCGCTTTTCGTTTGTGCATGCTTTACTGTGTCTGAAGGGGACTGCAGTGGACATGTGTCGAACTTTCACACTTCATTGTGAGTTTCCTAGCGTGACTGAAAGCCGGGGTGCGTGTAATTCTATTGAGAAGCAGCTTCTGAGTACACAGAGAATATCTTCCTCTCACTGTGGGACCAGACCTAATCTAGCCCTCAGAGACAAACAGGATTATCAGCACGTTGCTATATAAACCTCACCCTGACTTTATCCTGATTAACATTTACAAATAATACAGAACTTAAAATACATTTGTGCTTCATAGTCAGACAGGTTTAAAGCAAAATGACTGGGTGTAATATATTACAGATATTTCAACTGTAAGTTAAATTTAAAGATTAGGTTAATAATTTTATTTTTGTACAACTAAATAACCTGTAAGACCCTGTACAGACAGCAAAACAACTGAAATGCATTACAATTTGTTAATTGTCGAATAAAGTCGTTACTTTTTGTGGTAGTTCAGTTGCTGTCTATGCAGGGCAGAATGCTCTTGTATTCAACCTGGTCTCAAAAAAATATGTACCTCTGTGCACTTTTTGTGTAAAACCATTTTTACATGCCTCACTGCACGTTTCGCCACAGTTTCAAAGAGAAATGTCCAATTAGTGGCGCTTCAACACAGGTTCAATACGTGAACCCTGGCACATTTTTATTACGTTAATATAGGTATGTATTGCAGCGGTTCAGAATTGAAATATCCATGGACTGTTGCTAAAGGTTAATTCTCTTTAATGTTGGAAGTATGCCCTCTACCAAATTCAACCCTAAACCTACCCGATAGTGTTAACAAATGCAAAACTGATCTACAAAGGCATTTGTTAATGCAACCGTGCCATTTCAACTTCCTTTTACTCCGATTTAAACTGTTTTGTCCAACCGTAACACCGCAAATACATTGGATTCGAACCGAAGCTCCTCGCCTCTACACAGATATACAGCTGGATATGTGTGATGTTAACATTCAAAAGCATCAGTGTTCAAATATCCCAGCATATTAATATTGCTTTTTAATATTGCTTTATTCATTAAAACTCTGTAAATTTGTGTGAAAAGAAATAAAAGGTGTCAGTTTTACTGCCTCTAGCGTTAATTTCTTTTGGAAACTGCAGTGATATGTACTTGCTGGTACGTAATATCTTGTGTCTTGTGTCTATCTTCATTTGTGTTCTAAAGTTGAAAGAAGGTTTGGAAATACATGACACCAATTTATCATGACAGAAATATAACACTGAAAAGCAGCTTTCAAGCACATTCATAACCACAGACAATCGTACAAAATTGCATTGCGCGTGGTTGTAATGTGAGCATTTGGGGAAATGAATGTGACTTTGTCATTAGGTGGTTATTCAGGTAATGCGGTGTATTTGTAATGCAGATCACATGTAAAGTATAAGGTGAGCTCGCAGGAGAGAATAAACACCGGAGAGTCGACCTGACTGTCACAGCCGGTGTTAAAACACAATTAACAAAGATGTGCATTAAGTATTCCTCCAGTCTGATTCTGTGCAGATTAGCAGCAATTCATAATTCATTAACCTTGGGTGACTTTACACTATAGATTAATTTTTAATTTCAGTTCAGCGGCGCAACGGGAAGGTCAGCTGCGTGATGTGTCGCGACATCACTTCCTCCAGGAGCCCAGGTCCACATTGACACTTCATTTTGTGGCTCCTCGTGAAAAAGGCAGCTCATCTGAAGTGCTCTCTTTACACACTACAGCGCAGAGTAAAACCTGTCACTTACACTCCATTCGGAGCCAAACAAGCAGATAAACAATCCAATAGCATGACAATTTACATCAATATGAGGGCCAACACAGAGAGCAGAAGCCGAACGAATATAAAGCCCGAAGGCAGGGAGAAAGAGATAGACTACTCATGTATACAGAAGACAGAGATTTGGCTTGGTGTCGTGCAAGTCTGCGTGGTAAAAGCGTGAGGGGCTTCTGAGGGGTAATAGATCAATACGCACACTGAAGCCAGTCTGGGTCCCTACGGCTGAGACGGATCGTTCTCACACACACATCGAGAGGTGAGCCCAGGGCAAGCCAGTGGACTCATCAAACACAAAGACCTATTTCATGTGCAATCTATAGGCCAGCCGGAATGACCTGCCGGCTACGAGACACAAAGTACTTAAAAAAGCACCCTTGTCAGCAAATATAAAAATCGATCGGCATGTAAATTCAATAGCACCCTCGCAGAAGTGGCTGTTTTGTGTGCAAATGACTAGCTGTTGCTTCAAATGGAGACTGCCGGCCCATCACTCGTAATTTTCTATCTACACACGCAAATAGAGCGGAGTTCTGCCCCTCAATACCTTCACAAACCACACAAACACATTGTGATTGGACAGTGTGAGCGCCAAAACAAGCTTAAGCGCACTCACACAGTCACATACTGACCCAATAACTGAAGACTTAAGACAAATTAGCACCTGCCTATTTAATTACAGCTCCGACTTAATTAAACTCCCAAGGATTAAACACTGCTAACTGGCAGAGGCAAAAATATTACAAATACGCACATGCGTGCATAGCATCGTGTTGCGAATCCATTGTAGCCTGCTAAATCTGTTACTTCACGCTATTACATCATATATTACATTTTATGCCAGGATGATGCAATATCAAAGCTAAAGTGTCTTTTTGTCGATTTACCTTTCATCCGCTTTCTGTAAACACTAAATATGAATAGAGCAGCCGTAGGGTGGATCAGATTATAATAAGCAGAGACATTTAATCTATTCTTCACCCGACACAGCGATCGAGCCTGGTTACACTGATATGACAGAGTTTGTGTACTGGACGAGATTAGTCCCATGCTTCTCCTTGAATTTACTAATGGAGTCAGGCTAGTTGGATGGAAAGGTAGAAGAGAGACTCAAGCTCAACTGCGTGGGAAAAAAAATCTGTAAAATAAAGAAAGAGGATTTGTCGTTTACTGCACTTACTGTGATTTCAAGTGACTTTTAATGTGAGTCAGTGATTGTCTTAGAATGAGTGTAAATGGGAAGCTGATATGACAAGTCAGGCTGTATTAGCAGTGTGTTGCTATATTTAATTTAAACCGCAGTTTTATTTCTTGTATAATTAATGTGACTACATGGAACAAATGCACTTTTAGAAATGAATGTGTCTATTTACAAGACTATTTTAAACTTAAGTATCACCTACTAGTTGTTGAAAAATAAAATACTTTTATCTCAGCTTAATATGATGAGACAGCTATATGAAGTAAATACATTTATTTTAAATTTATATAGAAATTTCCTAAACATCTTGAACAGCTCAATAAAAAAAATATATGTGTTTATGCTGCGTTTATTTATTAAATATTATATTAAAACACACAGGTAAAGTATATATTTAAAGTATATAAATATATCTAAATATATTTAATATATAAACATAACATATTTTCATTAAATATATACTGTACATGCACGTTTGTATTTATACATACTTAATAAATACACAGTACATACAAATATATTTTGTAAAGAAAAACTTATTTTGGATGCGATTAATTATATATATATATATATTTTTTTTTTTTTTTTTTTTTACCCACATTTTTAACTAGCCTTTTTATTAACTATGACCAGACAAGGAAAGAGAAACAAAACTGGAATATAACATACAGCCAGATTTGAACCACGGTCTCCCACCCAAGTGCTATGGCTCAGTGTTTCTAACCTGCTCATGCTAACCGCTAGGCCACATCACAGACGATAAGCTACACTTTTGAGCTCAGTCTATATATGCCAAGCTCATTCACCAAATATTTAACAGTGTTTTCCCCAAGAGAATGGATGATATCACAATCTGAAAACCAATGACTTGGAAATAGAAAAAAAAAAAAAAAAACAATTTACCTGCTCTGTCATCAGTAGTAATAAAAGCATTAAAATTCAATGACTCATCTCTGATTTGAAATGCTCTTTACCTTTTCTGCACCAAAATGAAATGGCAGCACACTTCCATATCAATATTTTACTGCCCGCTTAATGTGAATTTAATGATACCAATCTCCTATTTAACGTCAGTGTGTTCTGTAATGGAAGGCTCTCAGTGGGAGAGCGCCGGAGAATCGTACGGTAAGACGCAGGAGCGGCACTGGGGCGATGCAGCCGGAGATACTGTGAACTCGGCAAAGTAATCACACGGTACAAGAGTAAATCAGCCACAACATTTAGAAGTCTGCAGCATGTGAACAAAGCCCAGGAGGTAGTTAAGACTGGTTCTTAATGAGCTAATTAGGTTTGTTTAGGCAGCTTTTACATGCTGCTGGTAATGAGGGGAATGAGAGACAAATTTCTTTGCCAAAGAGAAGAGGATATGGAAAGGGTTGTGAAAAAAGAGCTGCTCTGAAGACAGCGAGCTTCAACAATGGTTGTTTTGAAATCTTACCGTGCATATAAAAATATAAATATAAAAATATTAAAAGTGCCCCTATTATGGATTTTTGAAAATTACCTTTCAACAGCTCTAAGTGAATGAAAACATCCTGCCAAGTTTAAATCTGAAAATTGTCTCTCAGTTGAAAGAACCGACTCTGAATCATTGAAATTAGTTGTTTTTAAAGTGCCCCATTATGGGTTATGAAAGGCTCATATTTTGGTTCTGGGAGTACCCAACAACAGGTCAGCAAGCATGCAAGGTCAAAAAACTAGTTTGAACTATATGCACTTATTTTTACCTTATTTGCTCAACGACTCATTCAGAATTACTTTACAGGATGATTCTTTGTTACACACAGCATGACAAGTAATTTTCAAAAATCCATAACAGGGGCACTTAAAAAAAAAAAAGCCGTTTCATGTTGATGTTAACATGAATCATTTGCATATTGCCCACCTATTTGTTAGTATTTTCACCTTGGTCTGAATGAAAATGCAAATTCATTCTTTGCCACCAAGTGCCGCTTTTGGAGTGGTAATATTAAGGCTGTACACAAATAGCACTGTGCTCACAAATGCTGCTTTATCAGGCATTGCAGTCATGATCAAATAAAAAATGAGACCAATCAGTCCAATCACTGCAGATTAGCGTCACAAAAGGAAGAACTTATATAAACCAAATGTGAAACTTTCATTAGCCATAATAGGGGCGCTTTAAGCAGCATAATTGGTTACAACAATTCTAATAATAATAAAATGTTTTATGAGCAAAAAAACAGCATATTAGAATGAAATCTGAAGGATCATGTAATACTTTAGACTGGAGTAATAATAAATGTTATTTTGAAATATTAAACTAGAAAACAATTATTTAAATTGTAACAATAATTCATAGTGTTATTTATGTTTATTCATTTAGTTAGTTAGTTTTATTTATTTTATTATTACTGAGAAAATGTGGCTATGATGAACACATTTAGAAATGTTTAAAAAAATCAACCCCAAACTTTTGAATTGTACTGTAAATAATAAACCAAGTTATTATAAATTATAAATGAAATAAACAAATCGGTAAACACATAAATCACAGTGCAATAAATAAATCTTAATGTAAAAAAAAATAAAACACATTTTATTTTATTCTATATAAAAATATATTTTTTCCCCTTTTGATTTTAGGATAAAGTGTAATCTAGCCATTTTCTTTATGTAATTCAGCCTCAAAGGGAAGCTTACAGAAGGTCGCTAAAAAAAGCTGAAAGCATTTGTCTGAATGAGCAGTGCTTTCCATTTCTCTACCTAAAAACGTCCCTTTAGTCTTCTCTACAGAACATAGCACAAATGCTTTTAGCACCTATAATCAATAGAAGAAACAGTTTCACTATCACTGATCTGTGCGAAGCACAAATAGTTTCAAAGTGAAAAAAGTGGAAGGGGTTAAGACGGGCACCCTACAAGTGGTATACGTGCACACACACACACTTAATCACAAACAAGGACAACGGCACACCTACAGAAGGTCATCACATACAAAATGTGCCCAGGTAACATCTTTCTCCTCTAACTCCCAGGAAATGACTGCATACATGCGTGAGAGAGTACGTGTGTGTTTTGTGTTTGGGGAGAGGGTGTTCAGAGGTTAAACTTGTACTCCTGAAAGTGTTCCCAGCAGAGATTAATCATTCCGGGCCGGAATGCATCATCGCAGCCATAAATCATTGGGCCTGACCTCTCTTTCCTCTCTCTTGTGATATTAGTGAGGAGCGGTGAGTAGCGAGATTGCTCTCTGCGTGATGGTTGCCACAAATGGTTTGCACATTACATATATTTCAAAGTGCATGTATCTCAAGTCAGGTAAACATGGAAATGGTCACTGCATCTCTTTCTTAAAAGCACTGTAGGCGTTTTTTGGGATGAAAATGTGTTAGATATAAGTGAAAAAGGTGTCCGGTGATAATCACATCTGTCTCTGTAACACCTTTAGGTTCTGTAAACAGCAAACACACAGTATGCCAGAAAACCAACTAATCAGAATCATCTGGTTTCACTCATTGTTGAACTCCAAACGCATTTTTACAAAAAACGGATGCCATTCAAAGGGTCATTCAAAATGAAACTGAGCAGCTGGATCTCTTCACAACGGGCTCTTACACAAGGCCATCAGCAAAGAGTACAAACAACAGGTCACATCAAGAAAGCAATTTCACCATTTATGATCACATGCACCCTTCAGGGTACTCACTTCAAGTGCTTTGCCCTTCTAAGTGAGTAGGGCATATTGATGCTCACTTCTGAATATAGTTCATCCCTTTTTGCATGTTCAGATTTGCTGACATGACTTTAGAGGGTGCGGCAGTTTAATTTAGCATCTAAATCTGAAAAAAAGTTTGTAAAATGTCTCCTTTTGCTTACAGCACCTTTAGAATCACAAACATGTGAACTCTTGTACTGGCACTGACCTAAGCCAAATATCCTGTTTAGTTGCAGATGCTCAAA
Source organism: Enteromius mattozi (assembly GCA_032359235.1). Taxonomy (NCBI): domain Eukaryota; kingdom Metazoa; phylum Chordata; class Actinopteri; order Cypriniformes; family Cyprinidae; genus Enteromius; species Enteromius mattozi. The sequence goes on from JAUMHE010000016.1 coordinate 3,924,881, forward strand.
CTGGCAGTGATCAGGAGGTATTTGGTCTTTTTCTGCTTCACTTCTGCTGCTTGTGTGGTCTTGTCTTGAAAAGCACAACTATCTAAGATCACAGCACATTTAAATGGGATTGAGGCCAATGGGATTATGGACTTACTGTAGTTTTTTTGTCTGAGGTTTGCTGTTGGTACATGTTTCTTTGCCTTTTGCTAAATACATTGACTTTGGTCTCATATGTCAGCAGGTCAGTGTTGAAGCATTGCAATAGAATTTGCATGTGGTGTTTAGCAAGGTAATGGGGAGTGTTTTAATTTTTTCCAGAGACTGAGGAATTTTTCTCTCTCTCTCTCTCTCTCTGATGAACACAGATGTTATCACCTGCAAGAAGTCTCTACAGACCCTTAGCGGTGACCCCAGGTTTCTGTGTCACCTATTTTAGTATTCTAGTCGTCCCTTTACACTAATCACTGTAAGAGACCTACTGCTAGATAGAGCAGCTGCTGAATTTCTTCTTTTAAACGGAGGTCTGAGTGTTTATGCTTTTTTAGCTCACATCAGAATTAATGTATTTACAAAATCAGTACACATAAATGTGATATTGTAATTACCAGAAACCAAGCAAACATTGGTTTTCTTTGAGCCCTATTACCAATTTTTTAACTGGTTTGTGAGCTCTTTATCTTTAACCAAACTATGAGATACAAGGATACTCCACCCCAAAATTACATTTTTGTTATATATCACTTACCCCTATGTCGTTCCAAACCCGTAAATTCTATGTTTGCCTTCAGAACACAATTTAAGATATTTTAGGTGAAAACCAGGAGGCTTGTGATTGTCTGTTTTCATTGGATGCACTGTTTTCATTGAAATCAAAGCGTAAGTACGTGTAGAAGAACTGACAGAAGAGCTTACGTAGTGGGTTCAGTGAATATTCTCCAAAATGGTGCTACGGTGATTGCAGAGAGAGACAGAGAAGACAAAGTCTTTTTTTTTTTTTTCTTTGCATTCAAAAAGTATTCTCATTCCTTCATAACATTCAAATTGAACCACTAATGGCAGATGGACTATTCTGACAAAGTTTTTCATACTTTTCTGGACCTTGGCAGTGCATTTACTTTGCAGTCAATGAGACAGTCACAAGCCTCTCGGTTTTCATCTAAAATATTTTAAATTGTTCTCTGAAGATGAATGAAGCATTTACTGGTTTGGGACGACATGGGGGAAGTGATTAATGAAAAACTTTCATTTTGGGGTGGAGTATCCCTTTAACTACATAGATAAACTATCAGTTACATGGTTCTGGCTTCAACGCAACTTTTCAACTTTTCTAACTGCTCAATATACAAGCATTTATGCTAGTTTAAAGTCATCTAAATAAGTTATCATTACTTATTAATTTGCCTTAAAGCACTACTAATCAGCAAATACTCATATCTTCTAAAGCACAGGCTTCTTATTCTCATCTTCTTATATTATTCTTTATTCATTATTCCTTTAAACAGAACTGTAAAAAAAAACTCTCTTAAGAATTTAATGAATTAAACATCATGTTAGCTGTAGAAACATCTGAGTTTATTTAATTACTTTTGTCTAGAGTCTCAAGAGATGTTATCTGATCCAAACTCTAAAAAATCCCCTCTCTCTCTTGCTCTCAGCGTCTCTTAACATGTACACTCACAGCATAAAATCTTTGTTATATAATAATAACAATAATAATTCAAGTCAATATTTCAGTCAATATAGTCATAACTGAAACCATTTTAAATGAATTATTCATCATTCAATATATTTGTTAATATATATTTTAAAGATATGTTGCCCTTCAAAAGTGTATGATTCATTTATTTTATTTATTTTTTTATGTAATTGACTTACCAATAGTTATGAATTGAGAAATTATAGACTGTTTGACATAAGAGGCCATTAATTTTATCTACAGTATATATGAGCAATAGAGACAATAAAATAAATTGTAAAAACACCTGTAAAAAGCAGAATGCAAAGTGATGTACCATCCATCAAGAACTGCAAATTAAGCTAACGATCAGCCAGAACAGCAGGAGCCAAAACAGAAATGAGGGGGAAAAGAGAGAAAGAGAGAGTACTGAATAAGCTTTTAATGACTACATGTTGATAATACAGTAAAAACTATGGCTCAATCAGTTTCTGGTAAACATCTATGGTTATTGCTTGAACATTTGTATCAGTAACACGAGTGCATACATTTAGACAGAGCAGCATTTGAGTGTCCCCTTGCCTTCACCCCACTGAATAGAAGAACCAGTGCCAGGAATCACAGTCAGATGATGGTTTTGGGAAGCTCTGCTGTAACTCAGCACCAATTCAGAGTGCCAGCGGCGAGGTATCAGAGCGGGCAGACACTGGTGACAGATGTCTAGGGGGCTCTTCCTCTCCGATACAGGCTGAAGATAGCATCCTGGGCCTCTGCCAAATCAGCATTGAGTTTACATTTGCAATAAGACACCATCAATCAGGAACTCCCTCACTATCGCCTAAAACCCATGTTTATACAAAGAACCATAGACATTCATGTACCAGCTCCCAAAAGTTAAAGACACCATGAAATGGTTTGACAAAGACAGATAACATATTCATTATTATTGAATGTTGAGCACACAAACTTGCTATTATACTATAGTATTATTATGAAGTGTGTATATATGAATACATAGTTTTTAAGAAAACAAACATTAATTTGATTATTCATTGCTAAAATATTCAAAATTAAAATATCCGTTTTCTATTTTAATATATTTTAAAATTAGATTTATTTCTGTGATACAAATCTGAATTTATAGCATCATTACTCCAGTCTTCAGCGTCACATGACCCTTCAGAAATCATTCTAATAAGCTGATTTGCTGCTCAATAAACTTTTTTTATTATTATTATCAGTATTGAAAACAGTTGTTTGTTCTTTTTGTGGAAATGTATATATTTTATTTTTCAGGATTCTTTGATAAACAAACTTAAAAATAATTTATTTTGAAACAGAAATGTATTGTAAGTGTCTTACCTGACACCTGTGCTAAAAGTCGATATAAATAAATTAGTAATCTGACTCCAAACTTTCAAATTGTAGTGTATGTTTAATCCACACTAACAGCAATCCCATCCTGCTTTGCTGCAATGAGTGCACGAGAGACTTGTTCTTGTGCTAAAAGTTGCTTTTAAGCTGCTACGTATGCTGTAAGTCTGTCTGGGTCGTGGATTTGACACCGTCACCTAGTTAGCGCTTATCAACAGCAACCTGAGCTGTGCCGTGTTGAGGTAAGCTGCATCTGTCCTGGCCTGACTAGAAGTCAAACTATCAGCAGTTAACTCTGTGGTCAGCGTCAGCCCGACCTATCATGAAGAGATATTGAAGAGTGCAGATATAGTTCATCAGCACTCTGATGTTCTCAGCTGTCCGTGTGTGAATGCGGTTTTAGATGCATTAGGGTTATTATACACTCCCACCCAACACTGTAATCTCTTAATCTGCTGAGGACTGGAATCACAGGCTGCATCTGTCAGAGTGCTTGACGGGGGATAGGCCATACACCTAATGTGTCAACACAACACACACAAGCATTTTGTGACTTCCTGTGAGACAGCATTTCAAATCTGGCAGTTTATGCCAAGTCAACAGCCAAAACACTGACCACAAGCATGAACATACACACACACTCTTATCCATTAGTGCATCTCCATATCTCGGACAAACACTCCATTCCCTGACGCACACCCCATCTATCTGGTCTCATTCCCAGCTCTCCTTCACACACCACGGACCTGGCTGAAGGACGCAGGACTGGGGAGGGGGGCTTGATAATGATGCAGACACTCCCATAACTGCAAATGGACTTCGCTACATCAGCCGAGCCAATATATACACACAAAAACATCTACAACAACACTCTCACACAAGCATGAACTAGAGTTTTGCTTAACAATGCTAATTGGTTGAAAAGGGTCAGGCTTATGTTGACAGTAATGAAGACTGATGCTCTGGTGTGTCCTCAAATGTGGGAGACGCCAGTGTGGGTATAAATAAATACTGTCAGCGCTAACCCAGATCTGAAGTTTTGTGTACACACATAAAAAGAGACAGAATATAGTTCATATAACACACATTATAGCAAGCCATTGAAATAAAATAAAATAAAATAATTTATTTTTATTCAATAAAAGTGATTATTATAGTCTGTATATCCTATAATAATAATAATAATACATTATCATTATTAAAATGTAAAATTCATATGTATGTGTGATTCATTGAATTTACAATCTTTTTTTGTTGGTAATCATTTTTTAAGGTAATCTATTTTTTTTAACTACATTTAAATAAACAAAATTTTGTTGACTAACTTTAATTGCCTTACCACTTCCCTTAAAAAATAAATAGAAAAAATATATATATATATATATATAGATAGATAGATAGATAGATAGATAGATAGATAAATAATACTATGTATAAAT
>JAUMHE010000016.1:3930280-3959814 GCA_032359235.1 Enteromius mattozi
AGATAGATAGATATTTTTAATTTATGGGTTTTTTTTTTCAATGTGCGACATAAGCTAAGAAATTTCTGTTATCAAAACTTTTGTCCATAAAACAGAAATCAATAGTAACCAATACAGTTTCTTCAAAAAACATTTTTTTTTACGTTGCACAGAAGAAAGTAAGTTTTACAAAGTTCGCTCAAAGTGATTTTGATTCTGATTTAATGTGAGGTGGCCTTGAAGCTTTAAGAACCATTCACCTACAAGTTGAAGGAAGATGCGTCTAGAGCATATATTTATGGGCATTTGTTGCTGTTTGTTAACATGTCTTTACATTAAGCGTGAAAAACGACACAAGGGTACAAGGGGATGCAAACAGAAGGAGTTTACATTCAGCAAAGGTGCTCAGCAGAGCCGGGTTGAGTCGAGCATCTGCTCTCATTTTGGAGTTCGTAGAGAGAGCCGTGCTGCTTGCGGCCCAAAGAAGGCAACGAGCCAGTGTGTGAGCTTAAGGGGGTTAAGGCCACACACAAACACACACACACTAACTGTGAGAGAGAGAGTGTGAGCACTGCTAAGCGTGATCGGCTCTTCACTGCTTGCTCTGCCATGTTAGCTGGAGTTACACTGTGCCAACTGGGCCAGGATGAGGGATTGTGTATGACATGCACGGCTGTCCGGCATTAAAGCCGTTTAGCCCTTCAGTGTGTGTGTGTGTGTGCGCACGCGCTGAGAGTTATCTACACATATACTGCTTACATCTAAATATTCTGTCGGGTTTTACACACCAGGCACCAAGAGGCTGATAACGATGTCTGGCAGGTGCTGACTGGATAGTGGGATAATCGGACCAATCTTCATCCCCTTGAAACTGCGTGTGGGTTTTTAAGAAGGAAGGCACAAATACGCAGTTGGCCAGATCGGTAGTCTGTATCTGTGAAAACTGAAGAAGATTTGACTCATTCTGTTCAAACATCACACATTCTCACTTCCTCGCCCTCAGCTGATCTCTACTCAGTGTCCATCTGATTTTGAGCTCTAATTGAGAGATACGGTACATGAGAGGGGGATCAGACCAGCCCAGCAGACAGCTAAACGAAAAGAACTTGAGCAAGCATTTCTGGGAGAGAACGACATGGTTCTTTAAACTTTGTAGTTGGACATTACGTACTAAAAGAGATTCAAAAATTAAAATGCTGTTTTTCTCATCCTCACGTTGTTCCAATTCTGTATGGATTTCTTTGCTCTGTGAAGCACAAAATATACAGTATTTTGAAATTTTCAGTTACTATTGAATTTGTTGTCCATAAAATGGAATTCAATGGAAATTCCACAGAGGAAGGAAAATCATACAAGTTTAAATCAAAATTAATTAATTTTTAAGTGGGCAATGCCTTTCCCATTCACAACACGTAGCCATTTGCTCCATGTTATAAACATTAAATCAGCCATTATTTTGAAGGAAAATAGGTGTTGTACAAATCGCACCTGTGCATAATCCACCACTTCAAAGATAAACGCTTAAGAATCAATACTTGTTCTTTGCCAGCACAGCCATATATCTAAAGTACACAAATACAGGGTATTCTAAATCACGCATAATTGCAAAACCTGACACATAAATGGAAATTGCTCATTGTTGGATTAACTTATCTATTAGATGCATGACTTCAAATAAATAACGTATACTATATGTTGGTCTGTTCCTCTCATGCACATTAAATATAGTTCACGTGGACTTTTTTGATGTTTGAGATATTCTGTCACCATCCATTGTTCTTGCACAGAAAGACACTCTGCAGAATGTGTTAACCAGCAGAGAAAGGTCGTACAGGTTTTAAAGCAGCATGAGTTGTGAATAAATGATGAAAAAAATGAATAAATTCGATGAACTACCCCTTTAAGTGCATAGCAGCAAAATAGTCAACCAACAAAGTGAGCCAAAACACTGAATATTCTGCTGTAAATTAAGTCAGTGGCACACTGCTTTCCCTGCTGAAACACTAAGTAGTGGTCTGCGCCTTCTCTGACCTTAACAGAGACATAAAACACTAATTGCGAGCTACACCATTAGCCATTTCTGGCATGTTCTGCAGCTGCTGATGATACATGACCTTATGCGTCGCTGTCAATAGCCGGAAGGGAAATAGGTGCAGAGGGTCAGACGATTCACCGAGAGCGCGCCGCCTGACGAGAGCGCGCTCTCATAGATGGACAGTGTCGGTATGCGGTCTCCTTAAACCGGACTGTCACGGACTGTAAGCCTGTTTCTCAACAATCTAGCATTCAAACCCACCAAACTGCAAAGCGGACGCGAGAGACAATTGCAAACTAGAAAAAAAAAGTGTCCGACGCGTCCTTTTGGCGTTCCGCTCAAACGCCAGAAATAATGGGGATGATGAAACCAGCGAGAGAGATCCACATTTCCAAGACTAAAGATTACACGACAGGGTCAGTTTAATCAAAAGGATTTGTCAGTGAACCGACACGGTTGTTTAGTTGCATTTTCAGCATTCATACAAGTGTAGAAAAACAGCCGGGGACCCGGGTCAGTGCTGGCAAAAGCGCACAGAGCTTGACATATAAATGTAAGATCTTACCTGCGCTGAACAGCCTGTTCATTTCCCGAAGGAAACTTTTATTTCCCTCGAGGAGCACCTTCCAAACGCGACGCCGACGAGTCGATACTTTTCTTAGGATAACTGTCAATTCCTTTAAATATATAGCATCGCACGTGAAAACGAAGGATAGCGAATAAAATGCCTAACGCACGGAGATAATAAGCACTGAATGGAGAGTCAGACAGACGATGAGCGTCCGTAGGGATCCCGCTGTCTTAAAATGCGCACACGGAGAAACACGGTAAGATCGCGAGTCTCTACAACCTTCTGCTTTGATTAAGCGAAATAGAGGCGCGCGCTGAATGAGCGCGTGTGAGGGAGATCGGACGCTACCATTCACGCTGAGGGACAACTGACCGACGCCTCAAGCATCTGTCCGAGCGGATAAATATTAGAGCTGATGGGACTTATGACCCTTCGAGTCGCATTAAACCTGAGAGAATGATCCAACTGTAATTTCCTTAAGGAGTACTGTATATGCTCCCTCCTCAGGTACATGCCCTGCATGCGAGTGCACCTGCTTGGGATGTGAGAAGAATGAAAATTAGCTCTCTCTTTTTTCTCTTGGAGTGTGAAAAACATCTGTAGTAGCTATATTCAGAGGTATTTGGATTCAGATATACATGCAAGTTATACCTCAGTTTACAGTGAGCATATCATTATCACAAAATAAACTGAGAAAGGGTGATCATAATCTGGCTGTACATTATGCATAAGCAAACATATGCAAATTAAATATAGCTTCATTTATATTGTGCTTTTCTGGGTACTCAAAGTGTTTTTTTTTTGTTTTGTTTTTTTGTACAATGTAAGTTGTATCTTGTACAGACCAAGAAATAATTAGTGATGATAGATTTACCAACAACCATAGTTCACAAATATCTGACCTCTGAAAGCCACATATGACCAATCAGAAACAAATATTACGAATTCAGGTCAAATGTATTATTTTCTTTTGCTGGGATGACTGAGGGATGCCCATTTACAGAGAGGTGTGTAATAATTTAATAATAAAGCATATCAAATCTATTACATATTGATGTTTCTGATCCCATACTGGCCTCATGATTTGTCTCTATTAGCAGCAATTCTAAATATTAATAAATAATATTAACCAAAATTTGCAGCCTTCTTCAACTACGTCAAGGCCAAACTGAGCTTATGGAGGTTTTTCAACTGTTGAAGAGATGTTTTGTGAAAGCCCTTTAAAGTCAGTTATGTAATTTTAGGGGGTTACAGTACAGTACGTCACAAAAATGGGCAGAGGGTGCATTGCCCATCACACAAACAAGCTGACTTAAATTTGGTCTTTCAGCACAAATTTGACACTCTCATTAGCGCATTAATGCACCTGCAATGACATTACTTTAAATAGGCACGAGAACAGGGCAGAATGAAAATGGGATTCAATTACAGTCCATAACCAGGGAGTCATTGTTAAGCGTTTCTGCGTTATTCAATGCCAAACGAAGATCTACTGCATATTTCCCTATAGGTTGGGAACATTAAAGCTCGATTATTTGAGAACACCTTGTTAGAAAAACCCCATGGCTGCTCTTTGAAATGCGCATTTCATACATTTCTTACACTCTATGGGTGATTGTCTGATTTGGTTATGACACAGCGTGTGTTCCGTCTTGAGATTTGTTTGGAGACAAAGATGGGGAGGCATTCAGTTTTGTCCATGTTGGCTTGTGCCCCCCCACCTGCAACAAGATAGAGGCCAGTGAGAGGGAAACTGTTTTGTACCAAGCTGTGATTCTCAATGAGGTTATTCTCTCTGCTTCAAACCAACACTGCTCAGCATGGAGTTGTTTTCCTTGTCCCACGACCAAGATCAGTCGGCTTTAATCCATGGTTCAGTCTGTATTCATCTCAAAGTTACAATTTCAGCATTGCCACAACACTGACCGTTTGTCCTCGCACAAGCCCACCTTTAGCTTTTGTTACAAACTGTTGATTTGCCTGTGATTCAGAAAAAAAGTAAAAGAGTGGAAGTAAAAGAGAGAGCGAGCCATGAGTTAGTGTGAAGGTGCCAGCTGGCACTTGCACAGTCTAAAAAAGCAGATCCACTCAATAGCACAAGGAATATGGAATATGTGGATTTGTACATACTACAAAGATATGAAAAAAAAATATAAATAAATAAATAAAAAATATTCCTACAGAAGCATATCAGAGAGAAAAAAGAGAAGCTTTAAGCTGATATTAAATTGCCATGATTTCTAAATGGATAATTTAAATCTTAAGACTGGAGGTGGCCGAAAAATGGCTCTGAACATAAAATTATATATATATATAAATATATATATACTCTGAAAAACAGCAGAAGAAAGTTGTTTATAGGGTTCAACATGCTGCAGTGAGCGATGAGGGTGCAGATATGACTAGAGCAATAAACAATAATGTCTGTAACGTAAGACAATGCTACAGAGAGACAGGAAGGACAGCTGATTGTCCTTGTAATCCCCGACCACATGTGACCATATGAACCCCCAAGATGTGTTCAGGAACTTAAAATACTGTAAATCTATTTACACATTCAACCGTTCAAAAGTTTGGGGTCTGTAATACTGTTTTTTAAAATGTTTTTAAAAGAAGTCTTATTTTTACCACGGCTGCATTTATTTAATTATAAACAGTGATACTGTGAATATGTATGTTTTTCATATATTTTTAATCTATAATCTGTAATCTATTCCTGTGATGCAAAGCTGAATTTCCAGCATTCATTACTCTGATCTTCAGTATCACTTAGTCCCAGAAGTTGTGTGAAGTCAAATCAGAGCTTGCTTAATATAGATAAATCTTTCAGGTTTTTTGAGAGAATTATGCATCATACCATCATGAAATGGCAGTGGGTGGTCTACAGTCATGCCGTGCGAGGCTGGGACTAGGCAACAAGGCATAGGAGAAAATGTTTCCACAGGAGACCCACATTTACATGCAAACAACATGCCAAAGTCACCTCATGTCAGAGAGCAGTCTATCAGTCTCTGTCCTGCAGATACCACACCACAATACGCCTGAGGAGCCAAATAATGGCTGTTTTTGCATGTAAACACACGGTTTTGGAAGCCAAAGATGGAAAACATGATAGTCATGCTGTGCCTGTGTAAGTTTGCATGCAAAATAATCTGTATGTGTTTGTTGGAAAGCCAGTAAAAGAGAGAAAAGTCCAGGCCAGGCCGGCAGTCAGAGCTCAAAAGAGCTTCAACAAAGATATCAACTTGTAAATTCCACAAGACAACAAAGGCAATGGCAACGCTACACTAAAATGATGTGGAAGCATGAAATATTGCACACTGTATGGGTGCACAAGGATGTTCAACATTTCACCCCTCGGCTGCATTCCAATTCTACCAAATACTGTATATTTATGAGCCGGAGCTTCTCTTCTGACTCCAAATGAGAAGGGCAAGGCAATCCTCTCCCTCAATCCACACCTGCTGCTATTAGATTTCCAACCAAGGCTTAGAGAGTCAAAGAGAGCAAAGGTGCGCTTGTAAGCAGATGAGACTGTTAGAATCAGCACGATGCATAGCGAGGACACAATGGCCCATCTCTTGGAAGCTTTTTTTTCCTCAGGGTTTGTGGGAGAGCACGTTTGTGCTCACGTTTGGACGTGACTGAGATGCAGAAGTTAATTTACTTCCCACAACTGTTCTGAGCGGAGAACACCAATGTCAGCAGTGCTGAAGCTGCTTTCTTGAACCCTCATCTCTGAGGTAGCCTGGCAGAGGGTATTTTGGGAAGATTAACTAAAGTCCTAATTCTCCTTAGCTCCTAAATCTTACAGACCAGCTAGTTCCCACCAGGAATGAGGTACATGTGGGAACAACATGGGTTTATAATCTAATCTGACTCCTTTAGAAGCATCACTTTAGTAAATGGCAAATTGCTTTGGTAAAAAGCACTGCTACATGCTGGAATTAGTGTGGAGGAGGCATTTCGCCTCACAAACCACAATGTAGGCGACATATTCTTACTCTCCTAATTGCTGCATGGCAACGGACACTCTAGAACATGTAACAGGCCATTACTTACGATGGCAGAAGATGACGGGAGGTTTATCGATGGCTTTGATGTGCAATGAGCATTTCCTGATTGCTTTGCTTGCATCATCATTCATAAAAGTGGCAAGTTTCAGGGTTAATGATGCCACTGTAAATGCAAGCATGGCTTTATGTGCATGTTCCTAAACCGCATTTGTTAAATTTTGAGTAAGATGCATTGCACCGTTAATTATTTAATCAATTTTGATTAATTCCTGAAATGCAAATTAGCTCATTAAAAACCTGAACTTATAGAGTTACAAGTGATTAGCTTACAAAGCAGTACTGGGGCCTTGTGGTTAAGAGTAGATGGATATATGATTGGAGTTAAATGCATATAATTGGACTGGCACAAAGAAAATTACAAGGGCTGCAATTTTGCAATAATAATAAAAATAATAGTAAAATTATTGCCAAACATAAAACTAAAATAATTAATAGTAGTAGTAGCAGTAGTAGTATTGTTATTGTTATTATTATGCCACCATTACAAATCATTTTACACACCATTTAAGAAAATGCTATTTTTCTTTTTCTTTTTCATAATAATAATAATATTGTTGTTGTTAATTCCAGGTAAGAAATCCACTAATTAGAAAGGTAAGTTCAACAAAAGATAATGCTATTGTTTGAGATTTATTGTTTATATTAATATATTCATATTAACAATCAAATAATATTAAAATATAAACATTTTCTCCAAGTGAAATGAACCCAATTTGCCTTGTTTACTGTCAAAACTATACTTGTGTGAGCTTGCAGCCATGTACACAAATTAGAGGGTGCTGCAGGGGGTAAGTGGGCATTTATTTGAAGGGGGTTGGTTTGTGGTTGGGGGGCTGTCTCCCTCAGTAGGGGGTGGTGTTGGAGTGCAGGCGGGTTGCCAGAAGGATGTTACAGAAGAGAAAAAGAAAAAAAGAGGGAGATAGGAGCCTGGGATAGAAGGATCTGGCTGAAGGGAGACGTGAGGCACAGCACAGCTGGCTCTTAATTGAATTTTTTACTCAGCACTTTCACAGCTGTTTTGCTGAGATGAATGAAGAGCTTATATCTGGCACACATCCCCTTGGACTCACACACACACACATACACACACACACAGTCTGCCTGCCCAGGTCACATGACTGGACGCACCCCAAGCCTGCCTTGGAGACAATGTCTCACCCTACGTGTCCACTGGTGTGGAGTGAGCAGCTATCTCCAATTCATTCTTTATGGGAGTCGAGTGGCAGGTTTGCAGGGAATTGTGGGATCAACAGAGGAGCAAGCACTGAGACCATCGATCAAAAAGTTGGAAAATGTTGAACCTGAATGCAAAAATGCTAGACAGGAGCCCATCACTGTGAGGTAAAGACAAATCAAGGTCATGATGTCTAGTGTAAATTACCAGCTCAATCATGCATATATATTCAAAACAAATTAAATCATGGAATTATAATTAGTGGGGAATAAATAAATAAGTACCATTATTTGTATTAAATAATGTATTTTAGCGACTAACTGCTTTCGAAATAAATACTAAATAAATAAATACCATTATTCGTATCAAACTAATGTATATTAGCGATGAACTGCTTTCTAAACTGCTTTCTTTTCTTTTTTAACAGATATATCCCTCAAGTAGCAGACTGTTCCAGTGGACGCATAGGCCATATTAAAACCTTTTTTGTCTAAAAGGACCTTTAACAACATTTGAAGAACCTTTCTGTTTCACAAAAAGATTCTTTGTGGAGAAAGAAGGTTCTTCACTGAATGCTTCTTTGTGGAACCAAAAATGCTTCTTCTATGGCATAGCTGTGAAGCACTTTTACTTCTAAGAGTGTACAGTACTGTATCAAAAACCTAAAACTGCAGGTACGGCAAGTGTTGCACTTTTCCCTCAAAGGGATCCGGTTTATATGTCATTACTTGAAAAGAATGGGACAAAATAGCTTCCTGTACAGTAAAGCCAATTTAGTAAGCGGCAAATCTTTCCACAAACAGAAACGGAGGCAAAGCCACGGGTATAGCAATAGATAAATGAAGCTCCCTCCTGCATTACAGTCGCTCAGCCGTGCCGTTTAGTGCTGTATTAGTGCGATCCGGCCTGCCTCACTTGGCGATTCTTGACCACATCTGAGCCCCGTCAGCCTCTCCTCAGGACATCCCAAATGACAGTGTCTTCCGCTTCATTTGAGTGATTCCTTCACAGTACAGTTGACAACAAATGAAAGCCACCTCATTAGATCCCTAAGCCCTGAAGCTAATGGGCCACAGAGAAAACAGGACTCGGCTTCATCCATTAATTATAATAATAACAATACCCAAGCTCCTTGGGCAGCTATTTGCTTTTCTTTTCAATTAATTTCATCACACACACTTGAGGGAGAAGACACAGAAAGTGTTCTGTGAGCTCTGCAATTATAGTGGCCATATAGTAGATGTACCGGACACTCTTTGGGATCCACAGGAACAAACACTGGAGGGTAAAAGCAATCCCGGTGTGCTGCCCTAACAGCACTGCAGAAAGAGGGAGCTATTCAGCAAATTCATGCCGGGGCCCACGAGAGAGAAAATGGAAAGATAGAGGAGCCGTGCCAGGAAGACGGGAGAAGAGATAGACAGATACACAACGCAGATAGAAATTTCTCCCAGAAGAGGTGAGGCACAGAGGGGAGGAGCTTTGACATTACTCTCACCTCTTATCTTCCCTCTCTCCTCCTCTCACCCTCGGGGGCTCACGCTAGGTGTTTAAACACTCTGGCGAGTGCAATAGGACATCACTGGATAAGACGGAGAAATCTGCAGACTGGAAAATGTGTTTATGTCTGTATGTCATCCATGCATAATGCAGGGTTAGAGCTCAGCGTTTCCCAGCTCGCTCCTCACCTGTCCAGTTTATTCTCTCACCAACTGCAGGTTCCAACTATGAGAACAAAGAATGCTGTATATAAAAAGTACTGAACTGGAGAGAGAGAAAAAAAGATTACTTTCCTAATATATTTTGTCTTGATTATCAGTAAAAAAAAATCTAATGTTAATAATTTTAAAAAAGAAAGATTGTGTTTGTTTTTTATGTGTTTACAGAATATAGTTAAAAAATGTATGGTCAGCAAAGTTTTTTATTTCATTTATTATTATTAGAAATCAAAACTCAACCATTTTTCAATATTTCACTATGTTCTTCCCTCAACTTAGATGAGCTGATACATACTGTATCTCTCCCGTCTCAGTGCGTGCATTTAATCGCTCTACCGCACGGCGCCACTATGTTAACTTTTAGCTTACATGTAGCTTCATTCATTCCTTAGGATCCAAACAGGGATGAATTTAGAAACTACCAAACACTTCCACGTTTTCCATATTTAAAGACCGTTACATGACTAGTTACACGAGTAAGTATGGTGACACAAAATAAAACGTGCCGATTTTTTAAGCGGATAAAAAAGATATCTATAATGTATGGCGGCAGAGGACTTCGCAGCACGTCGACCTTCGGTGCAGTAATATCATCCCTCCTGAAAACTCCCCCTCTCCCTTTTCCTCTCCTTTTCATCAATACAACCAAGGAGTGATGATATTGCTGCGCCGAGGTCGAAGTGCTGCGAAGTGCTCTTCCGCCATACATTATAGTTATTTTTTTTTTTATCCATTTAAAAAAACGTCACGTTTTATTTTGTTTTTATTTCTAAATTCATCCCTGTTTGGATCCTAAGGAATGAAGGGAGCTAAGCTAAATGCTAACATAGTGGCGCCGTGCTCTAGAGCGATTAAGTGCACGCACGGGAAAGATATGTATCAACTCATCTAAGTGGGGTTTTCTTTTAAGAAATATTACATAGTCTATATCAAAAAGGTCTGTAAAGACTTTCACATTGTTACTAAATTTCACATTGTTACTTTTTAATAATCAAAGAATCCTGAAAAACAAATTGTATTATGGTTTCCACAAAAATATTCAATATACCTGTAATAAAAAAAAGTTTTAAACGTTAAAAACGTTTGTCTACATTGATAATATTACAAAACGTAATCCTAGCATACTGAGCATATTCAAGTGATTTTTTGCTTATTTATCTTTTTATTATTTAGATTTATTAAGGTTAACGATAAGCAAAAACTGTGTAAGCAAAATTGTTAAATTGTTATTGTTGTTGTTTGAAATTAAAAACATTTTCTGTTCAATACAGAAATTATTGATTTACAGAACTAATGTCATTCAATGTAACAATCTTGTCAGATTTAATTACAACAAAAAAATCTTTTTTTGTCTTATTTTTTTGTCTTATTTCCAGCCAAAATATCAAAAAGGTCTGAAATCAAAAAGAATGTTCTAGACAAGAAAAATTACTGTCTTGTTTTCAGGAAAAAAAAAAAAAGAAGCTAAAATTAAGTGACTTTTTGCTTAGAACAAGCAAAATAATCTGCCAAAGTGGTAAGCAAAATATTCGGAAACACTTTATTTTAAGGGTCCAGAATAATGCATTAGTTAAGCATTAATTAATGGTTAATTTGTTCACAATTAAGCATTAGTTGTGTCATAATGTAGATTTAGAACAGGGGGTCAAATAGTCTTTATTACAATATTTTAGCCACATATAATTGCAAACCAGAAGTAATTAAACATAATAAATAAATTAAAAATATATATATATATATATATATATATGTGTGTGTGTGTGTGTGTGTCTTAAATTAAATGTGGTTACTGTACATTCAGTTAATTATTAATTACTAGCTTATTTTTGTTTATTTACAGCATAAATGTTTGTCTTAAAAATGACTAATGAATTGTAAATAATGGCTAATATGCCCTTACTTTATGCATGTACAGATAATCATTAGTTATATACGCAATTATTCTTAACTGATGCATCATTGTTTATCATAAATTACTAGTTTATTTATGCTTAACTAATGCATAATTCGGGCCCTTAAAATGTTAGGTTAATTATTAATTACTAGTGTGTTTTTGCTCAACTAATGCTTAATTGTGAACAAATGAACCATTAATTAATGCTTAACTAATGCATTATTCTGGCCCCCTATTCTAAAGTGTTACCCAATATTCTTATTTCAAACAAAAAAAAGATTGTTTTGCTTACCCCATTGGCAGATTATTTTGCTTGTTTCAAGTAAAAACTCTTTTTTTTCTGTAAACAAGAGAGTAATTTTTTCTTGTCTAGAAAATCCTTCTTGATTTGAGAATTTTTAGATATTTTGGCTGGAAATAAGACATACAATCTAGTCTTAGAAAGCATTTTTTGCGGTGAGGGTCACATGAATGAAACATTATTTCAATCAAATCTTGACATTTTATTCTCCAAAAACTTATTTGAAACCTTAAAAGCAGACACTTTGCATTTAATTTACTTTCTATGGACATAAAATCATACATTTATTTTGATGTGGACATCTTAAAATCTTTGACCAAGTTATTTATTTATTTTTTTCATTGCATTATAATTTTTTCTTGTTGTTCAAAATAAACCTCACCAAATTCTGTTTTATATTCAAAACAAGACCCTTCTTTTGTTAGATTTATCTTCAGAAAACTTAATTAAATCTTTAATTTATAAACTTTATTCAAGATACACTATAGGTTTTTACCTCAAAACAGTTGCTTCTCAAGTTAATTTATCTTGTTTCAAAAAACTGAAAGGGACGAGTTTTAGTCAGTTTGCCTGCCAGGAGGAGGTGGGCGTAGGAGAAAATGGGTGGCATGCCGCTGCCAGAATGAAATACAGAGACCTCCCAGATTAGATCTTCTTAATGAATTCAGTGATGCCATGAAATCACCTGAAAACTGTCATTTATTTTGTCACTGGCACCAGATATACTGCCGTACGCAAACAAACCAGAGAGAGAGATGACATTTTCACTTTCGCTATGGGTTGTCATGAAGCAAAACCAACAAGTCTGACAACATATGCTTCCTGCATTCTGCTTGATAATGGAGCATGCGGATTACAGGCCGACACATGACGGACTGTGATGTCAGACAGCCAGAGACATGACTAGGATCAAATGTGAGATGAGGGTGTTTAAACATTCTTACGGATCATCTTTAGATGTAAATAAACACGTCAAAGTGTGACATATCTTGATGCCAACAGCTGATACTGGTTGAAGGATGTAAAGATGCAAATCCTGAAACTGAAAATGCTGTTCTAATAATGGCCATAAAAAGATGTATCGCTTAGCCTACATTTTCTGGCATATTTTGGCACTATTATCAATCTCATGCCGGAGTTCTGAAAACACATTATCTCACATTTATTGTTGCAGTCCATCTGGCTGCCCAAGTTCAAACTCCATGATGAAAAACTCAGACAGATGACTCATGAAATGAAAGTGAGGTAAAAAGGCAATTACCATCCAATCAGTGTATATCAGTCCTTCTAGAACAGACGATTTAGAGGATTTTATTCTATGAAAATACATATATTTATATATAGTTTTTTAGCATAATGCTGCTCTCAAATAGTTACCAGCAGGTGTGCAGCGGGGTTTCAAGGGGACAAAAAGCTTGAGGAGGAAAGATATTTTGAAAGGGATGCAATGTACAGTAAGCTGGAATAACACTCGCTCATTCTTTTCTCTGTCAGTGTCTGTATGGACTAGACTTGTGCTCTTCTCAGCAAAATTATTTGTTCAGCCTAATAAAAGTTGTTATTGGTCTGAAATACGATTGATGTCTGGTGCAAACTTGCAAAACCGAGCGTGAATAAGAAACTATCTGGGAACTAATACACACACACATTCACACCAAAAGATAGATTTGAAATCAATCAAAAGCCTATGACTTTTTTTTCCTGTGTGTAAACAAGATATTTAACAGAATGTCCAAGCTGCTCTTTGCTATATAATTAAAGAAGATGCCGACTTGGAGTAGCCTAGGTCAGTCTGCTAGATGACTATTCCATTAATGAAAATTTAAATAAACAGCGCTTCAGTTAAACTGATGGCTTCCACACATTAGCTTTGTATGTCTCTTGAGAGCCTAAAACCATTTGAGAATGATGGGGAGAAAATATGTGTGTCTGCAAGTGCTTATTCCAAGGATGTAGTCCCATGGAAATGGGTCCAATTTTCTACCTGAAATCACTCCCATGACTGCTTTCTGAAACAAGATGAAGTTTTGGCTAGGCAAGGAAATGAAGCTTGTCCTTGCCCATCAATCAGACAGCGTGCAGACAGACAGCTGTTTAATATACAACCACCATTAGAAACCTCTCTCTCTTTCTCTCATGTCTTTCCCTTGCCCCCTTTCTATCTTTCCATCTCTCTTGCACTCTTTCTGCTCCCCGGAGACAGAACTCAGGTAAAGTGCTGTCTATCCACCAACAGATCTCATCAAAACACCACCTCCTGTCTCGTCTCACTCCCTATCTTTTAAACATATATGTCTCTTCTAAACAGGTATGAAAGTTTTTAATATGCTTGGTCAGAATGCACAGGGTCCAGAATAGTTAAAAAAAAAAAATGAATAAACAAATAAATAAAGCAAAAAAATCAATCAATTCAGCCTGACTGAGGAATATTTCACATAAAATTCAAGTGATTAATGTTTGCCTACAAAACCACCTCTGACTCTGCACCCCTTTACCTCAGACTACTTGTGTGCCTTCTAGAAGCTTGTGTTCTGCAAGTGAAAGCATTATTGTTCCGTCTCAAAGAGGCACAAAATCACTGTCACAGAGTTTTGCATTAACTGTTTTCTCCTGGAATGACCTGCTCAACTCAATCAGAGCAGAGAGTCCTTAGCTATCTTCAAGAAACGGTTAAAAACACATCTCTTCCATCTTTATTTGACCCTCTAACTCTAGTACTTTTTATTCTAATTCTAAAAAAAACCTTGCACTCTATTCGTTTACTAACTGCTTGTTTTCTTAAAAAAAAAAAAAAAAAAAAAAAAACTCTACATTCCCTATTGTTTTTGTATTCTATCCATTTCCATTTTCATTTTATTTTTTATACAATTAAAAAAACGCAAAAAAAGGCCTCAAACACTAGCTTTCTCTATTCTTTGTCTATCCAATCTGTTTTCTGTTTATTTATTATATGATTAAACTGACTGAGACGAACTGAGACTTGTCAATAGCACTTCCATTGCATTGCTGTTTTGTTGATTTTGATTGATTCTATTGTCCTCATTTGTAAGTCGCTTTGGATAGAAGCGTCTGCTAAATGACTAAATGTAAACGCAAATAGGCCTAGAAAGACAAAAAAAGGTATTGTATAATCATAATTGTTTAAAAAATATATATTTTAAAAATAAATAAACTTGTTAATTAATTTTACATATGTTTTCTTTAGCACATATTTTATTTGAATCACATGTCAGATTAATGTCAGACTATATTTTATAGTTTAATTTATACATGTATTATGTTTCAGTTCCTTATGAAGTTACTGGTTTATTTACTTGCTAAAGTCAATATTACTTTAGTACTTTATCATTAGGTGAATTTCAAACCCTGGACATTAAGTAGACTGTGTCCCAGTCCTGTCTTCAGCATGTTGAGCCTGCTGGAATGTTAGACCCACCGCCAGGTGATTTGTATTAGATTTTTTTCAATACTGGGCTGTAATTTGTTGCGTAACTGTCATGGTTTTGCTTGATGAAATAACCACTATCATTCTCTCGTGTTTCTTTTTCTCTTTATTCTTCTTCTTCACCCTGATAAGAAAAACTGCAATTTCATTTGATTCATACAAAGAGTTCAGTCTGTGCGGAGACACAATGCACGCTCAGACAATCAATATTTCCCCGGCTCTCCCTCCCATCCTCCTAATATATTGAAAATGAAGTTAGAAAGATTGATTCTGTACGCGGTGCTACGGGCCAATAGAAAATTAAATGAAAATGTAAATTTACGCTGTTTTGTTTCTCCAAAGTTGCACAGAGAGGTTTTTGCTGTCCTCAATTTGTATAATTTGGTATTTGTAGCCATTCACAGATACAGCGTGACTCCGCGAGCTAGTTTTGATTATTTATGACCCTCGCTAATACACAAAGTGTCAGGACAATGTGATGACAGGAGGTGGGGTGGCTGAATACATTGACTTTTTTGAATATATTGAATTATCCCCCCTTCTTATCTGCTCTAGTGTGTTTTGCATTCAGACACGTACCTCATTCAAGAAACTATCCATCCTTTAGCGATTCAGAATACCTGATCATTAAGCTATAAACGTGTAGCTATACATGCATGAAAGAACAAAAAAAAGATTCATACACCTGATGAAAAAAGTAGCGGTTGAGGCCAGCGATTTAACAGACATATGAAAACATAATCTTTTGTTACGCTGACGTCTTAAGCTATATCTGCTCAGATGGTATGGTACATCGCCATACTGTAATGGCTCTCATTGTTGTAAGGGATCTGAGAGGTGCTATTGTAGTCAGGCTGAGTCTAAATGGCAGTGTGGGGGGACGTTTCTGTACTAAACTGCCTTTCTGATGACTGCTCGCACTTTATCCTGAACACCTGCTTCCTGACATGCTCTCCCAATCTCCCAGACTCCCCATTAGGCAGAACATTGAGGGCAGAAGAAAATCTGACATAAATCCTCAAAAGAAAGGGATATTCCTGCAGATTAAAACACTCTCCAGGAAATGCAGAGACAAGTCTGCCATTAAAGCCCATTTAATCCTCTCTGGAACATGACGGGATTGTTACAGTACAGCGGAGATTGCCAGAGGAGATAGACGCAGTGCTCAGGCATCTCTATTTCCCCGTCCACTGGCGCCGTACGCTCTATTTGTAAAGTCATCAAAGAGGGAAATTGAAAAGAAAGGAGAATGTCTGAAATGTGTTTTTGAATGTTGCGAGGCAAAATCTCATGCTCTCTGCCTGTCTCTTGTCTAGTCTACTTCCAGACTTGGGGAATGACGGAAAATTTGTAACGATCAGGACAAAAAGGTAGATGTATTTAGATTCGGATTCATTTGTTTAAAAATAGAAAAAACGAGCAGAATGCTTATGTTTTAAAGAGATATAGCAAGATGGGATGCTGTGGAGGGTGCTGGCATCACTCAACACATGCAGCGGAAGCTCCTGTTTATCTCCTCAGTTTGACGGGAGTACGAGGCTCTGACTGAACATGAAGTGTGACCTAGCGGGTAACTTTCAGAGTAGCTCTCCAAGGCTTCTGAGAATGTCTTATCTTATTCTCACATGCGCAAATGACACTCAGCTCAGAGTCAAGTAATCAACACTATAAAAAGTAACCGTGATTTCAATGGTAAAAAAAAACCCAAAATGCTATGGTAAAAACTTGTTAAATGATTAATGGGAAATTCTGTAAACCGTAAATTGAGAGTCCCAGAATTCCCTGCATTTCATTTAAAATTTTGTTTGAATTTGATGTTTTTCTTTGAAATAACTGTTTCTTCTTAGTTTCTTTCTCATCAGTTATGTTTTTTAGGATTGTATGTTACATGTAATGTTGTTAAATTAATGTTTATTGCGTACTTCGGTATAATTAGTCTTACCATGATGGTGTTTAGTGTTTGTGTGAATGACACTGAGCATCCTCTGTACATCTTCATATTTAAAAGTTGCTTGTGACAGGCTTTGGTTCATCATCTGACTTTCTCATCATTATCACCAGTTGGTATATTAACATTATATCAGTTTACGAAAATTACGGTATTTAACTGTAACTGTGTTTAAATGTTGTTACCGAATTTTTTATGGTCGAAGTTCGCAACCACAACTGATGATTTTTTCATTTTTTTTCAGCACCTACCACTTTACTTCGCATGTGAGGTATTACAAAAGTGACTAAAAACAATCAATACTTAAAAAAAATGCAGGAGGTTATGGGGGTAAAAGTGATAAAAACAGAGAAAAATAGCTTACATGAATGCATAGAATCTGCTTTTCACTCCACTAAAAAGCTTCCTTTGTTTGTCAGCAAGAAATATGAAATTGTCCTTTCACCAAGAAAACACTGAGGATTAAGCTTCCCCAGTCCCAGACGTTCCATCGACTGGCAAACAACACTCATGGGCAAACCTGGAAAACACTTTGACTATCAATTAACACCAAGGCCCGTACCTTCCCCCAGTCACCTGCCATACCAAGCAGCATTCACTGACCTCAAGAACAATGCCTTTGAGGCCTCACAGTCACATGATTTCCAACCAGACACGGAAATATCTTTAAACAGGATTTGTCCTGCTCTTCAGACAGTTTTCTGCACTCCCAGTCAGCTTTAACAATCAATCTAATGCCTCTTCCCCCAAGGTTTGCATAAGCCAGTGTCTGAGGAGTAACACAAGTGCCTTTGCTGCTTCTGATTTATTTCTTTCTGCATGAAGATGAGACGCTAACAACCTCCCCTCGGACTAGGAAGCGCTGATAATACACTCCATCTGGAAACATTTGAGTGCTGTGACTCGTCCCATTCAGTCTCTGATGCGAACAGAGGGAACACGGACACAGCACTAAAGAGGAGGTTTCTAAAAATGTTTTATCCCTTCCTTGAATTACAATAGACAAATATAAAACCGCAGTGCAAAGAAACTAATGCATCAAAGTCACCAGATAGAAGAGGTCAGTCTTATTAAACAGCTGAAGTCAAACATCTAGACAGAGTGGACTGGATTAATGCCACAGAAAATCAAATCAAGGTCAGTACACATGACCTGTGCGCCCATTTCACTCTTGACTAGAAATCTATTGTGCATCCAAAGAAAGGGCCAGAGCTCCTAGACTTAAAGGAGCCTTAATAAGCACAAATGAATATAAAACATAGAAATTCCTATGACTATTTAAAGGTCCAGTGAAGTGCTTTGAAACATGCAGTGGTATTCCATGTGGCGACGTAATTTCAACTGAAACAGGAAGACAGGAAAGCCCCACTCCCTAGCCAATTGTGTTTGTTTGCATATGCTCTGGCGAGAGCCATTGAGCTCTGTGATGCCACATTTGACAGCCACAGTCTAATAGATTACCCCCTAGATTCAATATGAAACTCTTACTTTTACTAGTGATCATAATCATGCTGAGGCTGTGTAGCTTTAAAAGTGTTCAATATATGCTGAACCGTGCATATGATTAGCTCCGTGTGATTGTGTCTCTGTAGTGGAGACAAAAAAGTCTGTGAGCGCTGATTCATTTGCCCGAATCAAAAATCAAAAATCATATTTACACTGCCTGAACCGGTCCCTATCGCCTGCATTGTGCATTATGTGCCATTAACAGTACAGAAAATACTAACATGGTGAACAAATGATCTCAGCCACAGCTTCAGAGTCTAGGGGACCGGCGCTTCAGATTCTAGAGAACATTTGATTGGTCAGAAGATTTGATGAGAAGCTGAAGTATGAGGTGATGTCAGAAAAATCTTTGATCCATTTTGGTGGAAGTGACGGAACCTCTATTTTCTAAATGCAAATTTTGTCACTGTTTTGGAGCATACTGCCTTATAGATAACCTTAAGACTAACATATTGATACTGACAACCAAAAAACTTTCATTTTGATTTCAGGGGGACTACATGTATGTAATTTGAATACATTTTTGAACAGCACTTCTGAGGAAGAGTTCTTAGTCAGTCTTGGATAGTCGAAATAATAGTGTGGTTCATAGCTAAGCCGTGTGGGTCAGATGTGCATGAGCATCATTGCCATGTGTGTCATCTCTATGAATCTGCTATGGGTGCAAGCACAATTTGGCTGTGTCTGAACTTCTGGTGCAGAGGAGGGCAGAATCCTCCAGACACTGAATAATCTAAAGCCTGAGATGATGCAAATTATCACCCTGCATGGAGATACATGCCTGTTGCTATGATTTGAGGCCTTGCTAGCAGATGGTGTAAAGAAACCTAAGGGTTACTCACATGCAAACACAAAAGTGTCAATACACTTCCTTACTATACAATAAGCAGCCCAAGATTGGCTTACAAACAGTAAATAGTCATATAAACAGTTTGGTGCTTTATCATAGCCTTATTCTCTATAATAAACCCAAATTATACATAAAACACCTATAAACACATATTTTTAGGCCAGATAAATGCATTGGTCAATTTTACCCAGCCGATGGATTCAGGAGAAATTGGCACAAACAGAACCACTAAGGGGTCATCTAAAAGGAAAAAAATTATCCCAGTAGAAAGCAAACATAACTAATAGAGAAAACAGTGTACCATCACACCTCTTTAAAGAAGTGCAATCCTTTCTCATGCTCCGAAGAAAATTACAAAAATTACAGCCCTCAATACATGATTGTGTAATACTACACTGTCTTCTGTGAATGAATGACTATTTCTCTAAAAACCGAGTGTGTATGAGAAATAATAAAGTACATTTGTAAAGTTGACAGATTAGAGACAGCTCCAGAAGAAAAGACTTAAAAAACGCAGGAGCATACAGCAGGAGAGGAAGAGAGATGCCGGAGTGAATATACACACTTTATGCCTACCGGATGAACAGAAGTGACGCAAAGAGCGTCTGACCTATTTATGAAACTGGCAAGAGAGCAGCAAAGAAACATCAAAATACTTCAAAGGCTTCTTTTTAATGTCTCGTTGTGACTAAGTTGGGAAACGTCTACATATACACATACACTCTCTCTAATGTTCGTAAACAGTCTGCATTTCAAAGACCTCTTGGCAGTATTTTGTGAAATAAGATGAAAAGGTGTTGGGCTGAGTGACAGAGGAACATGAAAGATGGACAGAGTGGCAGATGATAGGGTTCTGATGATGAAATTCGGAATATAAGCATCATGAATTTCTTTTTTTCTTATTTGTTCAGTTGCATTAAAAATAATAGTGTTTTTAAAACACTAAAAGTTCAAAATCCTTATAATAGTTTTTATTTCCATTCATTGAGATCACGGCACATTATATTTTACATCAAAACATGAAGAAAAACTATCAATATTTTAATTACTTTACAGAAAATGAAGGAAAAAACGATACTGGGCTGTTAAAAAAAAAAGAAAGCAGTGTCTGCATTTTCATTACAAACTCAAATATTTACTCTAACTGAAAAAACGTTAAGATTTTGCATTCCTGTGAATCACTAAACTAATATTTAGTTGTACAACCACTGTTTTTGAGAACTGCATCACACCTGTACTGCATGGAGTCGACCAACTTCTGGCACCTGTAAACAGGTATTCCAGCCCAGGCTGATTTCACAACCTTCCACAATTCCTCTGTATTTCTTGGTTTTGCCTCAGAAACAGCATTTTTGATGTCACTCCACAGGTTTTCTATTAGATTAAGGTCCGGGGATTGGGCTGGCCACTCCATTACCTTAATTTTGTTGGTCTAGAACCAAGATGCTGCTCGCTTACTGGTGTGTTTGCGGTTGTTGTCTTTTCCTCTTCAGCATAAGGCAGCATGACCTCTTCAAGTATTTTGATATAAGCAAATTGATCCATGATCCCTGGTATGCAATAAATAGGCCTGACACCATAAGAGAAACAGTACCATATCATGATGCTTGCACCACCATGCTTCACGGCCTTCAGGGTGTACTGTGGCTTGAATTCAGTGTTTGGGGGTCGTCTGACAAACTGTCTGCAGCCCTTGGACCCAAAAAGAACAATCTTACTTTCATCAGTCCACAAAATGTTTCTCCATTTCTCTTTAGGCCAGTTGATATGTTCTTTGGCAAATTGTATCCTCCTCAGCACGTCTTTTTTTTTTTAACAGTGGGACTTTGCGGGGACTTCTTGCCGATAGATTAGCCTCACACAAGTGTCTTCTAATTGTCACAGTACTCACAGGTAACTTCAGAACATCTCTGATCTCCCTGGAGCTGATCATTGGCTGAGTCTTAAAGCATTGGAGATCATTTTAGCTGAGCAGCCTATCATTTTCTGCACGTACATACATAGGTCATTTGTTTGTTGATAGTTTTTATTACTGTTAAAAACACCTATTATGAAGTTTCCAAGTGTTTTCAAACTGCATATCCAATCATCATCAGGTGGTCTTACTCAGACCATCAAACAGAATCAGACAATTAGACAGGAGGGGGCATCTGATCATAAAACAAGTCATTGTTTGTTTTTTATATGACAATTAGGGGCGGATAAAACTGAAATCAATAACAGCACAATAATGAAGCAGCATGCAGAAAAGCGGTTACAGCAGTGCCATTTATAGCAGCAAGAACTGAGAATGTTTTGTTATGATTTTGACAAATAAACTATAATAATGTTATTTTGAATATTGTGCACTTTCTGATAAAACATAGTAAGGATTATGATGTGTTTTTTCATAAACGAGGAAAACTACATATTTTGTTAAGAGAAAAAAAAAAAGTTTACACACTAGTTAAAAACTAAACATAAATGTAATTATAATAGAATTTTCCAAAATGAAGAAACATGGCCAATCAACAGCAACAGAACTTTAAATAGCAATATCTGACAGAGAAGCAGTACCTTGGACAGATCCTGTGACAATGTGGGTGGTGTGATTCAGCACCTTGGACAGCAACACCAGCCTGAAAAGCACCACGTGTGTCCGAGTTTCAGTCTTATGGGGGTGACTGTGCTAGAAGGCCCAGTTTAGTCAAGATATATATTGCAACAACCTCTTCAGCCTCTTCAGCCTCAATAATGAGGACAGAGCGGGACACATTAGTCTGCTGAACTGGCCCACAAAAGAAGAGGTCTGGAGACTGACTTTCTTCTGTCTGGGTCATGACGCTTTATGTGCTAACACGATTCAGTTTTGTTGTAGTAACAACTGGAGCAAGTTAAATGTGTTTATTAGCCACAAGTGAATGATCAAAAAGGGAAAGAAAAAAAAAAACAGAAGAGTTTGTTTGAAAACATAACATGGCTGTGCGTCTGTGTTTATAGGAAAGACTAAATAACAGATGCTCTTAACTACTAACACCATGTCTCTGTCTCAGTACCAACTCATCTCACATTTCAACTTGCTGTGGGATCTCTCTGGTGGGTGCTTGCTTTATTTACACAGAGATAGAGTTGTATCACTGCTCATTGGCACACAGAGCAACAGAACAGACGTTAGGCAGCTCATTACTCCTGAATCACACTGATTTGGAAACCAAGAGTAACTTTCCAAACGCAGAGACACTTGATGACTAAAACGTATTGCAACAAGAGGCTCTATCTCTAAGCATATTTCATCTTTGCCAATTGCATTTTCAACTCCCTGTTATTCTGTTACCTGCGGGAATGATGAAGCATTTCTGACACTAAGAGTGTTCTGGAGTGAGAGATCACAGGAGGAGCTGATGAATGCTGATGATCATTATTCTAAATGTATAAATCTGACCACTTACATTAAATTAGGGCTTAAAATAAATGCATTAAGATGCCAGCTTCCTTCTCCTAATGGCTTCCATGAATACATAATTAGGCACAATATTTCTTGCGTAAGACGAAATATAAGAAGCAAATTTCAATGCAATTAGGAAGCTTACGTGTGAATCTGGCCTTGAATGTGCAGGCGGGTAAAATATCCCGGAGATATGAAAATGTGGGCATGCTTTTGCCGGGTTTGTGAGTCTTGGCAAGAATAGAAAACGGGTGAACCTGTTTCATGCCTCGCTAATTCCTTTCATCTTTACAGACACTACAGCAGCGATAAAAAAAAAAAAAAAAAAAAAAAAATGAAGGATGGTGAGTGCCAGCAATAAAGGAGTCACATTTCACAGACCCGAGACTGCGTCACACAATTGTGACTTCAAAACTGAGGAGCTTCAAATGAAAATTAGCTGCTTGTCTAAACGAGACACTCTTGGTGATTTCTGATACCGAAGATGAATGAAAACTAGATGAATTGGCTTTAGTTTCTGTGTGCAAAATCTCTCGGTGAACTGATTTTAAGCTTACAGCGGGATTTGCTTTTGCAGACGAAAGTGAGAAGCAATATGTGCTTGACATTTATTCTTAGCAAGTTCCCCCTTAGTGTTATTTGCTATATTGCTGCATCGTTGTTGGGCAGAGCACTTCTTGCCCACTCAATAAAGATCTATGGCCGCCCCTGACAACTTAAAATGTTGAATGCTCAAAGCAGCCGTTTGCTTTTTCAAAGCATGAACGCACATCCATAAAGGCACACAAAGTGAAGTTTTTCAAATCCATGGGAATCTGCGCTCAACCCACTCTCGGAAAAGTGTTCAGGGAACACTGGCGCTGGTGGAGAGAAAAACAAACATTAGTTTAAATGCTGGAGCCCAGCCTCACGATGCTGCCAGCCACAATCAATCCACCGCCATGCACTTATAAAAATAGAGATGCGATCTGCGGCTTAGCTGGATCGTGGGCCGGCTGAATGTTGTGTATGCTCCCAACCTCCCTAGTGCTGGAGGAATGATGGGATATGTGTGGACAATGGTAGGCCATCTTGAGTTCCTGCTCCCGCTCCAGGCTACAGTGAGTTTGGTGGTGTCAGCGTGTGAGTTTGTATGTGTAACGCTGCATTGAGAGGACGCTTTCAGTGCACATTCCCCTAAGGCTGCTGTGAATGTCCAGTGCCGGTCCCAGGCCAGCTGTGTGACCCCTCCGGGCCCGTCAGCCTGTTCTCCCTCTGGTCACTCACACAAATACACGCCTGACACACACAGTGAGTGTTTTCAGGGCAGGCCTGAGGTGTGGCTGATTTTGCATTCGTGACCCGACAGGGCGACATGCTGAAACTAATGGGACGAATGAGATCTAAAACTATTTATGCAGGACATACTTTCAGTTTCTCTGCACTCCATTCTAATTAATTTTAAAATAATGTTAATAATAATAATAATAATAATGGGTATTTCTTGTTTAAAAAAAAAATATATATATATATATATATATATATATATATATAATATTTATCTGCATTTATTTATTTTTACCATTTAAAATAATGGGTTTCTATTTTAATATACTTTGAAATATTATTTATTTCTGTGATGCAGAGCTGAATTTCCATCAGTCATTACTCCAGTCTAAAGTGTCACATCTTTCAGAAATCATCCTAATATGCTTAGAATTCTCAATGTTGGCAACGTTGTGATGGAAAATATTTTTTTTGGAAACCTTTTATCAGAATAAATAAAAGTCATAAAGAACAACATTTATTAAAAATATAAATCTTTTCTAACAATATTAATATTTGCCATCACTTCTTATAATTTAACATCCTAGCGTAATGAAAGTTTTAATTTCTTTCAAATAAAAAAAAGACTAAAAATGTACTGACAACAAACTTTTGAATGGTAGTGTATATTGTTAGAAATGATTTTTATTCAAAATAAATGCTTGTAAGTAAATAAAAACGTTTTATTCATTCAAAAATTACAGGTTCCAAAAAAATATTTATTAAGAAGCACGACAGTTATCAGCATGTGACACTGAAGACTGGAGTAATGATGCTGAGAATTCAGCTTTGCATCACAGAAATAAATTAGAATTAAAATAGAGTTGTTGTTTTTTTTATCACAATAATATTTTACAATTTACAGTTTTTTCCCTGTATTTTTGATCAAATAAATGCAGCCTTGATGGACATAAGAAACAGCTTTAAAAATGTTAAAATAAATAAATAAAATAGTAAAGAAAGTGCAAAGATAGCGGAATAATGTAACAGAAAAACACAAGCATGTCAGATACATGCATGAGACAAAATGTTCAGATGAAGCTCATAGATAAAGGGAAGAAAAAGAGACAGCAGGGTAATAAATAAGTGCAGTCTTTTTCTATATACAAAAATCAAAACCTTGCACATAAAAGTGAACGTGTTGAAGAAACACCTAACTACTGTTGCTATTCAATTTTCAAAGAATTCCAACATAGCAGAGGACACCGTGGCCAAGCATTCAGGACAAGCTCACTGCTGAGATCTTTCAGAATTGTTCTTGAAATGTCATTCCTTCAGCCTGCATCGCTGAGAGATGTGAAGACTGTATTTAGCCAGATGCCAAAAGCACTCCACACATCAGGTGATAATAAACACATTATCAAGGAAGAGAAAAGTGCAGTTACATTACAGGCACTGGAAAGCATTCAATGTGCATTCAATACCTGGTGCAAATGCATGAAAGGTGAACTTACCAATCATGACTGAATGGGTTAAAAGAAAAAAAATTAAATGCTTCCGAATACAGTTTAAATAAATAGCACCATCATAAAAGAGTGGCAAGACAAGCTAACTACATTTTTGCCTTGCAGTGAATTTGTACATGTAATTATAAACTGAAATTGCTTTGTTTTTCTGTTGCTTTTCTGGATGAATTTGAATATTTCCCTGTGGGCTGTGTGGTAATTAAAACCTTGCCCATGGCAAACTCGACAGTGGGACAACATTTTTAAAAAAATCAAATAAAAAAAAAAACACTGCACAATTATTGCAAATGCACACAGAACAATTAAAGCAGTGAGTTAAAAAAATGGCATCACTGAGATGGGAATTAAGCAGCGTGTGCAAATTGATTGCGACAGGTGGCAAATTTCAAAATGTCAAGAACTTTGGCAAACCGAGGCCAGTTTCTCAGCCTTCGCATTATTGCTGGAGTATGCTGCTGGAACAGCCCTTCATTGACCAAATGTGTCCAAGCAGTGAGCTTTGCTGTGTTTGGACTCAAAGCCATAAGACACACAAACACACATGGGAGCTCCGGCCTTTAGAAATATAGTACTGAAGCGAAGAAAGCGAGAGGGAGGACAGGAGGAGGAAAAACAGCTGTGTAACATTTACTACTCTGTGCAGTGTGACCTAGTTGTCCACCTGCACTGCTATCTTCGATAAAATTCCTCACCACATTCTCAAAGTAACATTCACTTTATATTTACAGTTAAATAACAGAAGAAAAAAACAAAAGAAACAGTGTTGACAGAAAGGCTTCTCATACATTTGAAGTCGATGAAGCAATTTTGTGATAGGTCAGATACATTTATTTATGCTGTATTTTTTCAGATCTTATTTGTGTTTTTGCTGTTATTCAGCATAAAATAAGCAGATCCTGTTGCTTATTAAAAAACACATATCAGATCTGATTTCATTGCATCAGATTTAGAACGTAACTACCATACAGTATGTTGTTCCAAATTGAATAAGTAAGTGATATCTGATCATTATTGATCATCATTTAAGCCTAAATACATGTAAACAACTATTTTTAATACAGTTCTTACTTAAAGATGTCACAACATGGATTATTTAATGATTTATTAATTTTATTTATTTGAGTCAAGCATTCAATAGTAATAATAACAATACCCTCACTCTGAACCTCTGATGTTTTGATATTACAAAATGATGAGGAATTTGATTTTCATTCATTTTAATATTCACTGTAATAGAATGTAGTCATAGTAGGCCATTAACTAATAAAAGAAAAATGGTAACACTTTGCGGTAAGGGTACATGAATTCATGCATAAATTAATGAATGACTTATGCCTTACTTCATGCAGTAATATCTCATGAATTGTCAGGAACTAACATGAGTTCAGAGTCTTTCATTCATGACTTCATGGATGAACTACACATTTATTAAGACATTAACTAAGATGGGTACATCATCATGATGTATGATTTATTACGCAAGATCATGATGTTTTCTTTGTTCACAAGAAAGAAAGAAAGAAAGAAAAATAAAGCAAAGTCTGTACTATCTACTTTGGATAAATCTGTAGTACATAAATTGTCATGAATTTGTGCATAAAAATAGCATTATTATGTGGAGATAAAACTACTTGAATTACTAAATGAATTTACAAAAATCCACATGACCTCATTCATGCGTACAAACTAGAACAGTCTATCAACTAATGTTTTTTGTTGTTTTTTTTTTTGGTTTTGTTTTTATTAGTTATTAAGCATGTTCATATAGCCCTCCAGGTAAATGAACACACCCGATACTGGCCAATCACAGCACATAGCATGTGAATTCTGTTGAAATCAAAATCTAGTACTCATCATTAAACTAAGTATTAGTCTCTCATGACTTCATAATGCGTGTGGCCCCTCAACTAAAGTGGTGACCAGACCCAAACATTGGCCAATCACAGCACAGCTCGTAAATTCTGCTGACATCCAAATACAGTAGTCATCATTAACTAAGCATTAGTCTCTCATGACTTCATCAAGTGTGTGGCCCCTTAACTAAACATACTGAATACCAGTATGTTACTAATGATGGCATAATTGTAAAATGACATGAATATGACCAAGAAAGTTAAAGCTTTTGCGCACAATGTAAACAAAACACAAAAGGACTTTGATCTTAACTTTCTGTTGTATTCTTAAACCGTATAACCCAGTTAAATCAACAGCAATGTCTGGGAGGAGAAGGAATTCAGTACCATGAACTTGCAAAGTGATCTCATGATAATTTGTATGCATTTCATGTAAAATGTGGTTCTACAAATAGTATATTAACCTACATTTTTACAGGCACTGAAATGCACAATACTGACCTATTTACAGCATCTAAACAAACCAATGCTTATGTATTTTCAGCATTTCAACCTACAATACTGACACACTGACGACCCTTGAAAATGAATCCTTATGAATATTGTAATTGCCATATTAATTTTATTATTATTATACTCAGCTGTCACATTCATGTGATTTCTGCTGCCACTCATTTTAAAGAATGTGCATAACATTAAACTAGACATTTAAACCCATAAAATTAATAACATTACTGCAGACGTTTAACCATTTCTTATCACGTGATATTTACATTGTTTTCCGTGGGACGCAAAGGCGTTTTCTCTGACATGCTGTGACTGAACATAAAACCATAAAATACACCAAAAATGCAACAATTACAAAAGGATGACAGGTTTTTACGGCAGGAAAATCGAACGCTCATTGGTGCTTGCCTGTGTTGTCACAAATTGTGACATGCAGTGTTTCAGGTGTGTTTGAATGATGCGTATGTGACTTCAGGGAGAGGATAGGGATAATAATTTGGATAATATTTTAAGCAATTGACAATTTAAGTTCTGCTGTTCACTTCACACAAACTTACTATATTCCGCCAGAGAGGACTGCAACTGCAGCGTCATTTTAGCACCAATTTTGACATTTGTGTCAATAATAAATAAATGGTTGTAATTTTCTGTCTGTCATGTTTTTCTTATACTGTACAGAGATAGTTATGGTAAGTTTTAGAGGTAGCATTAGGATTAGAGACTATAAAACATATTTTCATGCTATACTGTTACTAAATATATATATATATATATATAACTATTAAGCCCATAAATGGCACAAACACGTGGCAGTTCATATGCAAACTTGTTAATTCTTGTTAGTATCAGGATCTAGCATTTTTTTTTTTTTAATAGGTGAAGCTGTAGACTCCTGCAACTAGCACACTGGTTTTTAGTATTTCAAAGGATCAAGTCACCATTTTAGTTGAGGGCCCACACACATGATGAAGTCATGAGAAACTAATGCTTAGTTAATGATGAGTACTAGATTTTGAATTCACATGCTATGTGCTGTGATTGGCCAGTATCAGGTGTGTTCATTTACCTAGAGGGCTATATTAACATGCTTAATAACTAATTAAAAAACAACAACAACAAAACATTAGTTCTCACATTAGTTGATAGACTGTTCTAGTCTGTACGCATGAATGAGGTAATGTGGATTTTTGTAAATTCATTTAGTAATTCAAGCAGTTTTATCTGCACACAATAATGCTATTTTTATGCACAAATTCATGACAATTTTAATTTACTTCAGATTTATCCAAAGTAGACAGTAAAGACTTTTCTTTATTTCTCTTTCTTTCTTTCTTGTGAACAAAGTAAACATCA
The DNA here is from genome assembly GCA_032359235.1 of Enteromius mattozi. Classification (NCBI taxonomy): domain Eukaryota; kingdom Metazoa; phylum Chordata; class Actinopteri; order Cypriniformes; family Cyprinidae; genus Enteromius; species Enteromius mattozi. Next base: position 3,959,686 of record JAUMHE010000016.1, read on the forward strand.
TGATCTTGCGTAATAAATCATAAATCATGATGATGTACCCATCTTAGTTATCGTCTTAATTAATGTGTAGATCATCCATGAAGTCATGAATGAAAGACTCTGAACTCATGTTAGTTCCTGACAATTCAT
>JAUMHE010000016.1:3959914-3970666 GCA_032359235.1 Enteromius mattozi
TCACCAATGACCTTGTGATATTTGGATCACGTGTCACTTAGGGTGTGGTTATGAGTACATCACATAAGAAAGATTGGGGGGATCTCTAACTTGTAGAATCTTTTCTGTATCATCAACACAAGGAAGACACAAGTGTAATAAAATAGATTTTATTAACAAAAGAGTCAAGAGTAATCACAACTACTAAATGAACACTATAAATGAAATAGGAATAAAGTGCATAAGATGCATAAAACGCGAGTGATTCTGTTGGATGGTGTTATATCAGAGCTACGTTATCTGGAAAGATAAACTGTTGCTACTCTGAAAGAAATAACCTTATTATGCATCAAACAAATATGGAAGATTATTTGTTATGAACTGCAAACAGCTATATAATATCTAATTGTCAATTAGAAAATCATATACTGATAATACACATCAATGCCAAGGTCTCTGGAAGAGGTTTGGATAAGTGATAGTAACGTTCTCTGTGGTCAAGTGAGCAGTCTGGTAGTGGTGACTTCATCCACTGGTTGTGCTGGTAACAATACAGCGGGGAAGGAGCAGGAATCCATTTCGACATCCTTGAACATGAAGAGCTGGAGGATGCTGATCTCCTGGATCTCCAATGGGTCCTAAAATCTGGAACACGCAGATGTGGCCCTGGAGCAGGTGCCGAAGGTCCTTGCCTGGAACATGCAAGCAAAGGGGCCTTGGAGTGAAGGTTGCTCGCCGGAGCTTAACCATGTTGCAAATGTCTGTACGTCTTCTGCCTCTCTGGGCTAGACTCAGAACTTGGTCGATCCGCTTTGTCTCTCTAGGATGGAGACTCAGGACGTGCTGCATCTGTTGTTGTCACGCTGGACGAAGACTCTGAATGAAGTCTGAACGTAGGTACCTTTATCGCTTTCCGATGAGGAGGAAATTGCAATCTGGTACTTCTCCATTTCCATTCTGTGATTGGCTAATTCCATCAGAGCAGGGGGACATGGTGTATTGCCCAGCCTTCTTTCCTCCTTTGGAACTTATTTGCATAGTCCAAACACAAAGTTAGAAAAGTGTCACTAAAGTTTCACTGGTGCATTTCTCATTTTCCAAACCATAACCAGAATACATTTGGCAACGTTACGAACACATTAAGTCCAAACATGATGGAAGAAGATTGAACTCTCATGCATTCATTCGTTTGTTCATTAACAGCTGAGTTTGTGTAAGATGTTGCACTACACGTCACTGTCACTGAGAATACTTATTTCTCTGAATAAGTATAGGATGTGCGTGTTGTAGTTTGCATCAGTTTAAGGTTTGAGAACATAGTTATGAATGGATTTGGAGGGAAATTTGTAATCTCTCTTTGTTTCACCCACTGCTGCTGCATCCAGAGATCCTAAGGAATTTATGTGGCAGTCAAAGGCCAAAACCTTAGGAGTCAGTCTGTTGGTGGGTGAAGGGCAGAAACTGCATTTTGACCAATGAGAAGCACTGTCCTTCCCCGGCTTTGTACCAAATGTCGTCGTCTTGCCCTCTGAGAGGGATCTGTCCGTTGTCCTGGCATCTTTATCTGATGGCGTTGGACAGTTTGCTTATGTTAGTCCACAAAGATCCAATCAAAATGTAGCAAACGTATGTCCACTATTGTGGTCAGAAGGGGGGCCCCCGCCATAAACTGGGCCCCTGGAATTGCTGTCCACTACAATATTTTACTCATGCAACTCATCTGAAGATCATATCTCTGCATTGTGCCCTGCCGCTCAAATCGTGGGGTTGCAAAGATGTTTAATGTTCATAAAAAGGCTTTTTAAGCTCTTCAAGGTTTTATGTATTAAATAAAAATGCAGCAATATTGTCAAATATCACTTTAACTTACGATAACTATTAATTCAGTCTTCTGTGTCACATGATCCTTTAGATATCAATCTAATATGTAGATTTGTCGCTCAGGAAATACTCTTTTTATTACCATCATCAGCGCTGAAACCAGTTGTGCTTTTTGTATTTTTGTGGAAACCATGATACATTTATTCATGCTTTTTTGAGGAATAGAAGCTATAAAAGAACAATTTATTTATTTGTTTGAAATGGATTTTTTGGTAACTTAATAACTGTCTTTACTGTCACTTTGATTAATTCAGTGCAAAAAGTATTCATTTCATTTAAAAAAAAAAAAAAAATACTGACCTGAAACTTTTGAATTGTAGTGCAAGTGGATCTTGTTACATGCGCATAAACAGCAAAAACACATACAATATTGTATCAGATCTGATTTCATTGCATCCGATTTGGGCTATCATGTGTGGTCCTAAATTCAATTTGTAACTGATATCTGATCGTCTAAGTCAAGTCTAAATACTCATAACCAACCATTTTAATAAAGCCCTACATTACCTCTAAATATTCAAACTATACTATTGTACAATATTTTTTTCACTAACATTAAAGGAAACGCTTTACTACTGACTCATACAAAAAATGACATTCTTGAGACATTTTGTTATTTAGAGCGTGTAAAGTAAAATGAATTAATTTGTGAGATGTTAACAGACTGTCATTTGTGTCAACTAATTTGCTTCATGAACTGGTATATAATTGTATTTACAGTAATACCTTTACTTTGTATTTAGCTGTTTGTGTATTTTTATTAATACATTTTGTGACAAACTTTATTTACATTTTATACATGCAGGTGTCATAACATTTCATAACTTTTTTTAATTGCAATTTTCACAGTGCTTTATTTCCTCACTAACACACAAGGTCTCAGAGCATGAGTAAACACCTAAGAGTTCAATCTCTGACTGAGTGCTGGCAGTTCAAGGACACAGTGAGGGGGTAAACACTCCTCTAATCTCATCTGACACACGGTATATTGCAAAAGCCTGCTTCAAATGTCTGTTCACACGAGTGGAGCGCACACACACACACATATAAAAAACAAACAAACAAATCTAATTGCACACTTTCTGAAAGAAACAGCATGATGTACTGTTTTGCTTCACTTTCTAACAGTTTCTGCACTGATGAGATGTGTGAATGTTAGATAAACCTCTATCACCACAGCAGAACTCTGTGCTGGACCACCAGGAGGCTAGAATTTTCCATCAACAACATTGCCTACTAACGACCAAGAAAAGTAACTCTGTGCTCTTAGCATAACCTGCAGAGACTTCATTACTCAACCACCATATCACATCAAAAACACACACAGGAAGTGAATGCACAACAAGTGCAATCGGCACGGCCTGTTGATGCAGTAGCCTCTCATTAAACAATGCAGTGTGCTGTACTAGTTAGAGAAGCGCTATTTCATCTCAGTAGCGAGATGAGCAGACATCACAGTACAGTGGCAGAATCAGAGGGGTCACAGATGCCCCAAGGGGTACCGTACGAGGTGCCGGTAATGAGAAATCACTGGATGAGCCGCAGCCAATCAGACTGCGCCATTGAGCATGTCAAAACCATTGAGTTATGATTGATTTCTCTCTCAGCTAGGAAGAGTAACAGAGGCATTTGAGAGAGAACAGGGGAGGCGTGCATGTTATTCCAGCACTGGTAATCAAAAAAACAGAGAAATACAGTCTCAAGGCTGATTGATTTTGATGTCTTTTCTATCATTGATCTATGGCTCCCGTAAAACAGCTGATTTAATCCATAGATAAAAAGCTAAAAATCGACTGGATGAAATCCAGACATTCCGGGGTGGAGCTGCATGGTTTACTTACATTTCTTCTACATTTCATTCTGGTATTTTTCTTTCATCTTCACTGAGAGAGAAAAGAAAACATCTTAAATAAATAAATAAATTAATAAATAAAATGGTATGGTTTTATTTTATTTTATTTTATTTTTTTCTTCTAATTTTTTTATTTTCTTACGCTCACCAAGGCTGCATTTATTTCATAATAAATATAAAAAAATAAAATAATAAAAAAAGTTTGTTTAAATATTTTTCTAAATGTAATTTATTTCTATTTTCAGCATTATTACACCATTCCAGTTCTAATATGCTGAATTGTTGCTTAAGATTACTTAAGAAAACAGTTGTGCTGCTTAATAATTTTGTGGAAACTTGAGTTTCTCTCTAACTCTCTCTCTGTTCTTCAATGAAAGAAAGTTAAAAAGAACAGAAGTTAAGTATTTAAGATTGCAAAACGTGTAAATTATGGCATTGGTAATCAAATACTTGCACAATGCTACATCTACACCAATGTGTGTCTGAATATCATTACATCATCCAGTAAACCAAAAAACATTTTTACTAAACAGTAACATAACATTTACTTTCTGATTGTAATCTCTCTTTTCCTCTCACACATTAGCATAAATGTTTACACACACAAAAACTCTTGAAAAGACAAACCCCTTTCATATCTCTCTCGCACATTTGAGCCATTTCTAGTCTGGTTCATTAAAAACCTTAAGGTGAGGGAAACAGGGACAGAAGGACCCTGAGGATGTGATAGGGACTGTGCCGTCACCTCTTACAGCTGCTCGAGGGCAAACTGTCTTTTCTTCGTAGCAAATGCCGACCCAGACAATCTCAATGGACCGCTCAGCAGCATCCAAAAGTGAGGTCACAAGTCCAGTCCCCACAGATCTATTATATTAAAGCCCGATAAACCAGAACGCACCAAACTCTGATAGGGTCACACTACACTTTTTGTCTGTTTTTGCTAAGTAAAACTTACAGCAGCACTACAGGTGTAAAAATTCATCCATGCGTCATAATGGATCTCTGTGACAATGACAGTATTCAAAGCACTGATTGCATAATCGATTATAATTGCTATAATAATACCCAATGCATTATGCAATCATTGCTTAACCAAAATACAATTCTTAAGCCTGGTGTATTGTTTCTGTCAGTTTTCCTCTTCCACTCCCCGCAGGCCAAATCCAGCCGTCAATCATTTTTATACAGACCTACAATTGATTCTGATGAATTTGCTGCATTGCCTGATACATTAGAGCACTCTCTGCACAAAACCAGCAACTGTTCAACTGCATTCATCAGTTGGTTGATCACAAAAGCTCTTCAGGCTATAGCTAAGATGCACTACTGTATACTGCATACACATACATATAGATAGACAGATAGATAGATAGATAGATGCAAGAGTAAATATTAGTATTCCAGGTGCACAGGCTAAGCTATTATGATTATACATTTATTAATTACAGTATGCTATTATGCATACAAACATATGCACACATCAATAGAAAGAGCTGGATAATGTAATGTGAAACTCATTCTGAGACTCAGAAATAATGAATCGGATATGTTCTTGTCAGCTTGTGTGCTATTTTAATGTAAGACAGCAGCATAAGGCCCCATTTATTAAGATCAGTAAACTGACAGGTGAATGTGTCTAAACGCTTCAGCAGAATGGATTTTGATGCCACCTTCTGTTTACAGCACAGCAATATCAAATGGATTAATGTTGTCAGAGAGAGAAATGGATCAATCAGAAGCTTTATCAAATATGACTTACAGGTAAACAGCAGAGCGGTGTGAATGTATGTGCACATGTGTGTCTACATGTTTACCTGTCTGAATGATGCAACCGACCCTATGCACTAAAAGCCATGTAAAGTCAGCCCGAGTGACAGACCTTTCACTTCCTGTGCTATCTTATCTCTCAGGGAATGGGACCCGCTGCTTCCAGCTAACAGCCGTTCAAAGCCCTTTGTTCCGTTCCGCAGTCTATCCCCCTCACCACAAAGTGCTATTCATTTCCAATCACATGACCCAATGCCAATAGCCTGCTTTACACAGAGACTTGTATTTGTGGTTTTCTTTTCTTTTTTTTTTTTTTTTACATGTGCCAGTCAAAGAACTGGGATTTGCTGGGACTGAAATATTTGCTGAGCCGGAACAGTATGTGTGGATGCACACAGTTCTGTTGCTATAAAGATGTTGTGTTTCAATACTTTTTCCCTTTAACATGGTACAATAGCAATGTACTGTGCAAGTTGACTTTTCACAGACAAAACTTTTGGCTCATACAATTGCTTGAGTTGGGTCGTGGCTATTTGAAAACACAAGAAATCCACATACATTACACTCTTTGCACTTTACTATCTCTGTGCCATTCCTTTATCCATAATACTAATTTATCCAGTGAAAAATCTGCTTTGTCTGAATCAGGAGAGAAATATGCACAGATCAACCACCTTTTCCAAGTTTAAAAATTGGGATGCATGATAATCATCTGTCGATTTGTAATGCGCATCTTGTCAGTAAAGCAGGTTCCGTAATCAGCGGTAAATGCCATCACGTGCGTCATTACACACTGAGCTGCGCAATATCATGCTGATTATTCACAAGGATTTATGCAGCTCCTCAGTGAACAACAGCTATGTGTAGTAAATGCGGCTCAATTTGAAGCATGTCCCGCTGATTAAAGTACCAGCTTTACTGACAAGATGCGCATTTCATATCAGTCGATGATTACCGTGCATTCCTAGTAAAAACTGAATTTTGATGTGAGAGAAAAACAAGGAATAGATTTTTTTACATTTTTGAAAATGAACTTTCATGTATGTTTCAATATGAAGCATTAGCATATTGCCCGCCCACTTGTTGGTCTGACACCATGGTCTGAATGAAAAAAGAAAATTCATTCTTTGCCACCAGGTGTCGTTTTGTAATGGTAAACACAGATGTTTCCCCAGTAACGCGGTACACAAAGCAGCACTGCGCTCACAAACGCTGCTTTATCAGGCATTATGTAATGAAAAGAAAATGAGCAATCATTGCAGATTACTGTAATGCAATGGAGGGGTTTTGAAAATGAATCATTGAGCGAATCGTTTTGGAGTCATTGAGCAAATAAGGCCAAAATTTACTCATACTATAAGACAATGAAGGGGTTTTTCGACCTTGCGTGCATGTCATCCTGTTGTTGGGAACTCCTAAAACCAAAATTTGAACCTTTCATTACCCATAATAGGTTAAGGTTAAAATGCCTTGGATTTGTTTCTTAAAAACTTGAATAGCATAGTCTATCTTCACAGACGTCATCACCTCTGGCCTACTTCCTCTGCCTGTTCCTGTCAGATGTTGTTTGCTCTGGCTGAGGCTGCTCGTGTGGAACTCTCCATATTCAGATGCTCGCCGAGAGGTCACACCTGGTTGCTGTCCGTGACACCTGACAGACACTTGGTGGCCCTGTATCCATGGCAACCATAGACGAGGATGGGAAGAAGCAGAGGTCAGGTTTAAAACAGGTTTACCTGGAGCTTTTCCCACACACAGGAAATGACACGTTGAATGGTCTGAGTGAGCAGGGGGTGGTCATCTTGATGGTGGAAAGCAGAAGAGATTAGAGGACACCTGAGGAGAAGGGTGGTAAACTACAAGACCAACGAGTGCCTCAAAGTGACAAGGTAATTGGCAAATATCAATTTAATCTCAGGATTGGCCACTTAATGGTTTCAAGAGGTACTCTGTGACTACAGATCGAGCTTCTCACCTGACTCTGAGGGCATCGTGCAGAATCAGGGTTACCAGATGCTCAATTAACAAGGTAATTTCATAAGTATCTGAAGCACATTGCAAGTCAATAGTAATGCACTCTTAGGAAGACACAGATGTTGCACATATTTGTTTTTCCTTCGTAATCCCACTTGGGAAACGGGACTTCAGTGCAGCTGAGAGACATCTGAGCATTCGCAGCTATGAAACAATCACTGCTCTGTGAGAGAGTGAGTGCGCGAAATCAGGTCCAGAGTTTGATTTGTCAGCAGTTATTGTATTTCTGCAATCTTATATTGTACTAGTATTGTATGTTTTACCTTGAATAAGGGTGTAGGATTTATAAAAGTTACTGTTGTTTATCAAACTAAATTCATAACCCCGGCTGTGAGTGAAATCTGGGCTTTGCTGTAATGCTTTCACAAATCATTTTTGTTTCATTAAACAGTTTTAATGGAGAGAGTAAAATAAACGGTGTTTATAGGGTGCTACATCAAAATAGAAAAGCCTTACAAAGTGCTAAATAAAATTAGATATATTCAGAATAGCATACTTGTTTAGTATTCAGTATATATACTATTTACACTATAAATAACATTTCGATATGCATGAAATATCTGGATGGCCTGCTACATTTCACAAAGTGTGCAGTATAAGGTATACAACAAAACATACCGTGTGGAAAACTATATCCATCCATCCATTCTCCAAACCACTAATTCCCTGTAGGGTCACAGGGATACTGTAGCCTAGGAATACTGTATCCCACAATGCAATTCACAAGACTCAATTTACTATTTCAAGTTTGTGAAATGAATAGGAAGTAATATAATCTGCATTTTTTCAAGTCCTAACTTCAAATTTGTGCTAACATGCAACAGAACATATTTTATATGTATTATACTGTAATGAGGTCATGTGAAAGCAGAACAGCTTGCTGTTTTAAAATAATTTATATAATTTATATGTCTCTTCAAACAGCAAGCAGTACACAAACTGCTTTACCAGAATTGTTGTTTTTATTTTCCTGTTAAGTCTTAGTATCAAAGTATTAATAACAGCTAATATGCTAGAAATATGCATGCTAGTTAATACTGAGAATCGGTTCTTAAAATAAAGCATTACCTAAAATTGTGCTATGAGCTATTCCATTCCAACAGAAAACCACAGTTGTGCACACAGAACATTTTCAAATAAATTCATCCCCATTTTGACACAAAATCTATATAAAAAAAATTAAAATAAATAAAAACTTAGCAAAAGTGCAACTGTTGGATCTCCAGCAGAGTTACCAATAAAGTGGACATAGTACAGCAGGAGAGAATCCAAAAGTCATAGAAAAGAGAAGAGGATGACAGTTTGTGATGGAAAGCAAGAGGACTGAGAGAAGAAGCAGCACACAACTGTCACTGGGATATCCCTGGGGTGAAGGGGTAGAGGGAGCTTGAGTAAAACATGTCTGACAAGCCAGATCAGAAGCGCTGACACACGTCCAAAGCAAAACTCAGGACATGCACCGCACCGCCAGGCTTCCCAAACACACACACACACACACACTAAACTCAGTGTGTCATTGTTTCGCAAACATAAACTAGTTCTCAATTCAAAATGAAACCCAAATCCTGAACAATTTTCCTTGGGCAAGACAACAATGAGCAAAGATATTGCTTAGGGTGAAAGCAAAGCCTTACATAAATTCCTGAGGAGCGAGACAAAACAAGTAGCTAAAAACCAATCACAATTCTAACAGAGTCTTTTCTCAAAGTGTGTTAGAGTGAAAGCAGACCCAATGCTGTCCCCTTTATCTGTGCCTCGAATCTCAAAGAGGAGAAAAAAGCCTTTCATTTTCTCACTTTGATTAAACTTTCTTTTTTTTTGATGGAAGTTTGGCTCTAAATAAGAGGGAAAAGCAAATTGCCGAGGCTTGTTTTGTGTGGCTATTCCTTCGTCTTGTTGACCTTTACTTCAATCTGTTTGAACAGCTCTGTGGACGCACAGAGACCGAGTTCATTCAAGATGAGATTGCACACAACTCTAACCAGTGCGGGCTGGTTCGGACAGAGCAAGATCGAAACATTAGAGGGAAGATTGGTCTCAGGTTTAGAGAGATTACTTACAAGTTGTATGTTGTAGAGGAATGTGAAACGATTCTCGGTCAATTATAACTAACAATCCTCAGCTTCGAGTTTCATCAGCGTTTAGTCTTTGTTTATCGGTTCTGCCAATGCAGACTTAAAAGTACACTGAATTCGATAATAACAAGGTTGAAAGATATTAAAACAAAGAGAAGGACTGAGATAAACGATATCATATTTCACATAACTTTAAAAAAACATTTGGGCTTAGCTAGCCAGAAATCCTGGACAGCACTGCATTCTAGTATGAATGAGAGTGAACATAATATGTAATTTTCAGCCTCTATCACAGCCTCTCTTTTTGTTTAAACTTCGTTTGTTCAGTTGCCTTGTGAATAATTTAAGCTTTGAAATCTGTTCCATATCTCTGACAAGCAGGTCTATTATAATTATGGGCCGCTACATTATTATGATTACCAATTGAGAAGAGAGAGAGAGAGAGAAAGTCTAGAGGAAGCGAGAGAGAGAAGCTGCTTTTCCAGGGTAACCATGAGATGATATGCGAAATGAAAGAAATATTCGTTGAAATTCTCATTTGAGTCGGACGTCTGTGCTCCAATCGGGAGACAATTTATTCATCTGACAATATGAAGAATGTAAGATGCATATCATCTGCGCTAATGAGACTGAAGCACCCGGAACATCAGCACAATCAGAGAGAATAGCAAATCATTTAGTCAGGTTTGTTGCTGGCGATTAGAAAAACCTCAATCGTCATCTTTCTCCTGGTGATTTGATCTGCTTTCCAAATCATCTCTTATGTCTCTAAGATTGGGATTTGGGATGAGGAATATCTTAATTTCATGTTTGACGAGGCTCGGGAGGTGTAGATTGGAACAGACAAGTTCAGTTTGAAACCCCTCAGCGTGTCATTATGGCAGCAGAATTATATGCCAATTTTTAATATGACTGCCATCGAAACAAGCACGAGGCATTTATGGAGGATATGAAACATACAGCTGAAATAGCAAGTTTTAGGTGATCTGTTACAGGCAACCAATCTGGAGATTCTTATTTATCAGTTTCACTATTGTTAACTTACTAATATTAATTGAACACTTCACAGCAAGGTTTTATACATTTTATACATTTTATACATACCACCTAATAATATATATATATATATATATATATATATATATACTAGCGTTAAATTTTTTT
>JAUMHE010000016.1:3976967-3990033 GCA_032359235.1 Enteromius mattozi
TTCTTCCGCGTTTGAGTTTCCCGTCACGCTACACGGGGACATCCTCGACCATTCATTGCTCGTCTGCCTCCGTGACACATAATTAAAAAAAAACCTCTAGCAGCCACAGGCAACATGCCTCCAGTTGTTACATGCACAGCTCCACAGCACACATTCACACAGCACACACTCTATCTATCTATCTATCTATCTGGTTCAGCTTCATATTCTCCTTAAGCACTCTTTGGTATAATGTAGAATTCATAGTTGACTTCCCAATGACCCTGAAGCTGCAAAACACCTCCACTATCACCATTCTGCTCTATTCCTTGTTCCTCATGTAGGTGTTGGATACAAACTCCAAATCCTTGGTTGTTGAACTCATGTAGACCAGATTTGCAAGGTCTCTTCTTAAGAGTTAAAGGAATAGTTCACCCAAAAATGGAAATACTGTCACCATTTACTAACCCTCGAGTAGTTCCAAATCTGTATGAATTTTTTGTTCTGCCAAACACAAAGGAAGATATTTTCAAGAAAGTTTGTAACCAGGCTGTTTTGGGTCACCACTGACTTCCATAGAAAATAAAAATACTGGTTACAAACTTTCTTCAAAATACCTTCCTTTGTATTCAGCAGAACATTCTTCTAGCTGGTACCCCTTCTCAGTGACTCTTCCCAAAGCTGCCTTTAGATTCCTTGGTGACACTCTTGGGTCTCTGTTGGGATGACCAGAAATCTAAAAACTGCACTTGTGTATACTAATTAGTGCATGATGGCATGCTCCAAATGTAACTGGAAGTCCGAATTTCCCAGTTCCCAGTAAGACCTTTTAACTGGAATGTACTCTAAAGTCAGAATGACTCTGACTTCAATCCTGACTTCAAAATCCACAAATGGCTGTGCAGCGCATCAATAGTCAGTGAAGCTGTAGTAGAATATATTATTTAGCAGTACTTCTGATTGTCATACGCAGTGCTGCACAAAGTATGTTACTATTCAACCATTCCTCTCAATTAACTAGTTGCTTACTAACATGTATATCACAAGCTTATTGGCTGTATCAGCACTTATAAGACACATATTAATGCCTTTTTCTACATCTGCGTTCTGACCATATTCTGCATCCCTTAATCATACACAAAATAAGATGTAAGCACATATTAAGCAGGCAGTCTACTAATACTCAAATAACTGCTAGTTATTATAACATAGGTATATGTTAGTTATGCACATAGTTCTAAAGTTTCTTTCAGTTAGTAGAACAGTCAGTTAGTAGAAAGTGTTATCAACTTTTTGCATATATTAACATGAATGAAACACCAACGCGAAAAGAGATTTTATGTATTATATATATATATATAGATAGATAGATGCCAAAAAAAGAGATTATATATATGTGTGTGTGTGTGTGTGTGTGTGTGCGTGTGTACATTTTAATGTTGAATTTTAAATACTGAGGCATGAAATGTTGCATTTTTACAAACGTACATTAACACGAATGAAACGTCAATGCCCCCCAAAAAAAGATTTTATATATGTGATATATATATATATATATATATATATATATACATACACACATAAATACATATATGTGTGTGTGTGTACTTTTTGATGTTGAATTTTAAATATTGAGGCATGTAATCAAGCAAAGCTGTATGCATTTAAGAATTTTTATAAAATTAATGAACAGAAGTATGATAAATGACTCACCAGTTTACAGGTGTAGTGTTGCAGCGCAGATCTAATTGAGTGCTTAATAAGCTGTGTGTGACAGGTTCTGTTGCATTCTCACATCTTTCCAAAACTTCCACATGATCTAAGAATCAAAGATGGAAAACATACAAAAAATCATCAGTATTCAGTCAGAAATTCAGGTAAAGTGTGCAACGACTTCAAATGAAAAGAAAAAAACAAAAGTTGGGATTCACAGCAGAATGTTTCATGTTTCTCGTGTACCCTATAACAGAAGGCGGTGGGGAAAACACACATATGGCTAATAAACTGCTGAAAAGAGCTACATATGAGATGTCAACAAAACACAATTCATTAAAAATACAGCAAAAATACAGCAAACAAATACATATATATAGAGAATATAGAGAATAATAGCCCTGGAACTGGAAAGAGTCTACCTGAATTATGCAGTTATAAATCAGGATTTAAGTGTGAAAGCTCCCATAAGATTAGGAGAATGAGTATAAGTGAGGTGAATTAAAAACCTTGCTTGCCAGCCCATATTTACAAGACTAATTAAATTCACACTATTAAATCAAACATATCAGATAGAAAGTACTTAGCATTTTTATAGCTTCGCCATGCATTAACGCCTGTGCGGGCATTTGTGAGCATTCAGAGGTTTTGCTCTCTGCAGGTTTGAGTGTTGCAGGCTGTCTGGAGATAATTAAGACACTGGTGTCCCCTTCAAGTTTCTACACTAATGACACAACATGCCACACCATATGGCCCTATCGCCTGGGTCCACCATGGATCACTGTTCCTTCAACCCTCCATAACAGGGCAAAGCGTCTGTGCCAGCCTACACATTGCAAACACACTGATAAACACACGCATACACTTGTACGATGATAATGACACGATATTCCAGGAATATATATAAATAATGTTAACATTACATCATATGATATGATGACCATTCTCAACTAGGGTTTTTATATATTAAAATAGTACTACCATATGATACCATATGCACATTTTCTTGAATTAAAATGGTATCAAAATTTTTTTTTTGAAGTAAATACCAACATTTTGCATTTTTAAGACAACAAAAATGAATGAATCAATCAATCAATAAATAAATAAATAAACAAATACTTTTGACCATTTTCTGGAAAATAAAATAGTATTTTATTTTAACATTTTTATAAATAAATATTTTTTTATTAAACATTTTGTATTTTTAAGTAAATGGCAATGAATGAATTAATAAATAAATACTTTTAGCCCTTTTTCTGAAAAATTAAAATAGTACTTTTAACATTTTTAGAAATAAATAATAATCATAAAAATCATAAAAAATATATAATATTATTTTATGATTTTTTAAACAATGGCAAAAAATAAATAAATACTTTTGGCCATTTTCTGGAATATATATGGGGATATATTGGAGATATACGGAAGCCTGAAACAAACACCAACAATATAATAATATGGTACTGTATGTTTAAAATGGCAGGTTGTCATAACATCACTGGCAACCAGGTGTGTGTATATATAGCACTTCTTCATGAGTATATGGTAAGGGTTAAACACAGTGAAATTATTCCAGGCAACTATTGTCAGGATTTGATGTACTGGCAGACACAGCCAAATGACCCCTCTCTGTCTAATGTACTGCTCAAATGCGTCAGCCTTTCGCCCAGCCAGAATTAATAATAGAGCAATTAAAACCAATGGGGATTTGAGTCCTTCTCTGACAATTACATCTGTTAAAGTTTGAGAGCATTAATGCCTAAAAATATTAATTAAAGTGATTGATTTGAATGTTAAAATTCTATTAAATACAAGTGGAGCGCTCAAGTATCAAGGCTGATTAGAGGCTGATTGTTGTAGTTGAGATGCTGATTCTCATTTACACATTTAAAATGAAGGTAACACTTAGGCGCACAAAATTTATCATTAATGTACAACATCACATATTTTAAATAGCTTCTTGTTTTCTAATATGAAATTTTGCTGTTGTGCATTGAAAGAGGGTCTATAAAACAATGCACACGGTATATATTTTCTTTGCATTTTTGAGAGTTCAAAGCACATTTATTCTGCGAATAAGAGAGAAATCACAAAGCAAACATTTATTTTTCATTAAACTACCAGATTGTCACATGAAGCTTGCTTCGTTGTGCATAGACAAGCACAGTAAATGCTTCATGTACTTTCTCTCTGAAGTAGCAAATGTGTGCAATCTCTTATCTTAAAAGCTCTAGTGGGACTTTTCATCTTAACGCTCGGATTGAGTCTAAAGACAAATATTCACACAATAAGAAGACAGGCTCGGACTTATTCAGCTGTGAGAAGAGTTTTGAACATTAGGCCACTGGTCAGGCAATAGGACAGAGAATAGAACGGATCGGAGAGCTTTAGAGCAGCTTTGAAACAAAACAATACGGCAATAGGGACGGGGACTCTTTATGTCAATGAAATTGTTGGAAGGTGCGCAGGCTTTCTAAAGTATTGTTTCATTTTTAATTGATGCCTTGAATGGGGTCAATTAAAATCCTGGAGTGTAATTTCATGCATTCACAGCGCCAGAATGTTTCCTTCTTTAAGCATTTGTCAGACGAGGCATTGAAGCCCCCCCATCCCCAATTTACAACTGATGGTTCTACACATGGCAATTTCTTCAGACACCCATTTCATTCTCATTTGCAGACAGACAATCAGAATGTCATTACTGTGTCCACACTGGGCAGCCACAGGAGTAAATGAGCAACAAGAAAGGCATCGGAGGTTGAACAAGAAGCTCAAACACAGAGAGGGAGGGAGGGAGTGACAGAGAGATGAGATAAGAGCGGGAGAGCGAGGGACCGACGGAGGTCCGGGTTGAGTGATGACTGAGCCTCGACTCGTCTCTCAGGTATCCGGACCTGATCAGGTGGCCTATTACTGTCACTCTGGTTAACCATCTAATGTCAATGTCATTTACAACAGGGTCAGCGACACATAGTCTGACCTTCCACTCTTCAGCCCTTACTTAAATATACACATTTTATTAAATATAGCTTAAATAATAACTAAAGATAAAAGAATTTCATGCAGCCTTCAAGTATAACATAATTTATAATATCATTATGATAATATTATTTGATAACAATTATTTATTCTTTTAATTAATTATATTATTTAATATATTTTCTAATATTTTTAATGCATATTTAACTTCACAAACATGGACATTTTCACCAAAAAGCACGTTTGAACACTCAACTATGCAAGTATACACATGATTGAACAGTTCAGATCCTACAGAAGAAAAAAAAATCAGTAATTGCTGATAAATTTCACTAACAAAGAAACCTCAAGTACTATAGCACACCAAATTAAATAGAAAATTTGGAAGTAGAACAAATGAAATTGTATAATAATATTTATTTTCAAATAATTTTTATAATATATATATATATATTTATATATTGTATTATTTCTTTTTACCTCATTTTAGTATCTACTTGGAACCATAATACTTTTGATTAAAACCTTTGTAAATCATCAAAATGAACCTGTAAAACATAACTATAAACATCCGTTTTCTTCTATCCAAGATAACGGCACAGTGCTTTAGCTATTATGCATGCTACGACCACACAAACTCTTCGAAATGGTGGTACATGAGGCAAACTGCACAAGTTGGTGGAATTTTATTTATGGTAAAGGTTTGTCGGTCAGCCCCTGCCCATAGCCCCTCGACGTACCCACTTGGCACGGATCCAGAGACCTGTTTGGCCACAGAGGTACATTTCCATCTCATTCATCACGGACAGACAGATAATCAGAAAGTCATTACAGTAGCCTGACACCACCACACGCTCCAGGAAGACAGAGTAATTGAGCAGTGCAGAAGGGAGGACAGCAGCACGAGCCAAGGCCAAGGGATAATGAATGCGAGATGTCTTTCTGCTACGAGAGAAGGAGAGAGAAAAAGAGGGAGAGAGAGAGGGAGAGAGAGAGATGGCTGCTTGTGCAAGACAGAGAGAGAGAGAGAGAGAGAGAGAGAGAGCGGTATGTGTATTTGAAGATAAGCATTATCATAAAAAAGGAGCTGGAAGTTGCAGTGTTTGAAAAAGAAAGAAAGAAAGAAAGAACTCTTTAGAGCTGAAATCACATGTGAGATCTCTCTTTTTAAAATGGCAGAGCTAGTTTAAAATGGCAGACCTCTGCTCCAATTCATTTGTCCTGAAGCTTTCTGTTTGCGTTGGCGTTTTGTCGATACACTGGTGAAGCTTCTTTCTTTGTGTTGTTCTTTCATCAAGCCACACAGAATGCTATCTGTCCATCTTCAATCAGTTCAAAACACTGGCTCCACTTTCATGAAGGATTACAGACAGAGTCTGTAAGACCATCAGCACCTGCAAACATCTCTCTGAGAGGCATTTTCAAGGTTGATTCTGCAAACTGCAAAAGCAATACTCTAACCACATGTGCATAAATCAAACGGTGCTGGGGAGTAAACAACTAAAAGTAGCACTGCGATTAATTTAGAAATGTTGTCAGGACCTTGACAGCGGTGTATTGTGACAGAATGTTACATCATCGCTTTTATGCTATTGCATTGAGCACAAATGAGCTGAAGCAATAAGAAAACACTCTCCATAAATGTCCTCGCTCGACGTTGGGATGTTATTTTAGAGAATCAATTTGTTCAAATGGTCAATTTCACTTTGTTAGCTTGATTTGTTAGGCACTTTTGTATTTGTAAACTGTAGAGCAGCTTTAGGAAATGTAGATTGAGTATTAAACGGGATATTCAACAGAGCACAACTTTAGAAATTACATAAGAATTGACTGGATTGTGAAAAGTGTCTGTTTCAAACTATAATGGTGCCATGTAGGAAAATGTGCACTCCTGTAGCTCAACCATTTCAGCGTGACCTTAAGTTGAATAAAATAAACAATAAATAATATATCTACTTTCACTATCGGACTTGGGGGGAAAATTAAACTAATCTTTGTAAGGTAAACTGCTTTATAATAGGCTTTATAATTTTTATATATATATATATATATATATATATATAAAAAAATATGGATGCATACCTCAAATGTTACTTGAGACCTCAATGGTGACAGCCTGGTTACAAACTTTCTTCAGAATATCTTCCTTTGTGTTCAGCAGAACAAAGAAATTCATACAGATTTGGAACTTCTTGATGGAGAGTAAATGATGACAGAATTTTCATTTTGGAGTGAACTATTCCTTTAAGCTCATTTATTTTATCACACTCCTCTGCTTCCTTGTTTTGTATGACTAATAGTAAGGAATGTTCAACTTAGCTTACTCAAGTCAAAATATTTAATATTTTATATTGAGAAAAATATATTTTTTTGTATTGACTAATTTATATTTACAAGAAGGCTTTTCAGACTTCCGCCTAATTGCATGAAAACACAGCTGTTGAAGTACAATTAAATGGGTACTATTATGTCCTTTTACAAAGTCTTGATTTAGGTTTTGGGGTGTGCTAGAACAAGTTTTTATGCCTGATAAAAACTGATTATTTTACACAAAATTTGCATTACTGCAGCACCTCTCTTCCCAGTCTGTCTCAAATGCCCTGTTCAGTTCCCATTTCAATGAAAGCCCTCCTCTGATTGGTCAGCTGGCCCAGCGTGCTGCGATTGGTTAAACACTATGAGCGTGTTCCGGAAATGCCATAACAGTTCTCAGTTAAAGGGTGGACTTCAAGCTTTGAGAATAGGAAAAGATCTGCAAATTTATAAACCGCAAACATTAAACACTAACTAAAGTTGAAAAACTAGTAAAAGTGAACTCCTTTAGAAAATCAAAAAGAAGTATGCATCCTCTGTAAACAGCCCACATATTGTTGTATTTTGATGAAAGATGCCAAACTTTTGCCAAACTCTGAATAATAAAGCCAGGACCCTGAATAAAAATAAAAAAAAACACATTTTGATATCATGCAGACTTTAAATTATGTATATCTTTTAGCTTGGCAATCAACAGAACATTGCTCCAACACTGGAACCAAATCATTAACGAAAGGCATGAAAACGTATTCCAATATTTAAAAGATCCCACAGATGTTTCCCTTTCTTGTTGGAAACGATCTGATGAGAGGGAAGATGAATTAAGAAAAGGTTTGAGCCACAAACCAAATCAATGAGAGGAAAGATTTTGGTTGGATCTCATGAAATATTAAAGTGTTTACAAAAGCACTTGTGCAGCAGGAGCTCTCATCTCCGCAGGCCAGACACCTTTTATCTGGCCAAATGTTATTCGATGGTTTATCGTTTGCTTTCTGACTTTAGCTTTAAATGTTTGCATTGTTATGTGCGCAATACAGAGAGCGTTGCCATCATTGCTGATACTCATCTTCAAACACATGTAATTTCACTAAGTGCTTTAAAATTGAGTGAGGTATGAAATCAGTTCGCCGTGTCAAACATCATTTGAAGCGGAGAGTGCAAAGGGTTCTTCACAGAGGAAATGTGTCTTAGAAAAGCTGGCATTTCCTCTGAATAACCCAAGCTGCCATTCTGAATATGGGTATAGCGTGTTTTTGAAGGACCCCCTCTAGGATCACTGCTCTCTTAGCAGACAGACACAGTGGGACCACAGACATCTGTCTCTTAACGTCCTTCTGCTTGGCATCCAAAACCGGAGCAAATAAAACTCACTGATACCCACTCAAACACGCACCTGCTCAGCTACACATACAGTGCAATACACTTTTGTTTTTTATCTACTTTCATGTAAATGAATAAAACAAAAAACACATGGGCACTTTTGAAAATACAATCAAAACACTGCAGCAAATGATTTAATTGATTTTAGAAAGCTCCGTAATATTGACACTCTTATCACAATGTGTTATAGGCTACATCACTTTACACCATAATACCAACATGATCTCATGATAATTTGTATGCATTTTAGGTAAAATTTTTGTTCTATAAAACGTACATTTACTTACGTTTTTACAGGCACTAAAACATACAAATTCTTACGTATTTTCAGCTTTTTAATGTACAAAACTGACATATTGACTACACCTAAAAATGCATCCTGATGAATACTGAAATAGCGGCATTAATTTTATTATTTTTGTGTTTTTTTTAGTTGTCATATCAATGACCTTGTTTGCAACTGCATTATTAAACTGTTTAACATTACTTCATATGAAATTATTATGTTTTATTCTGTTCTGATTTCTGCTGCCAGCTCGTTTCCAAAAACAGGCCATTATAATGTTAAACAAGACTTCATTTTAAACTCTTAAAATAAATAACATTTATGCAATAGTTACTTGTCATTTAATGTCTACGTGCCATGGGCCACAAAAGGGGTTTTCTCTGACATGCTGTGAAGACACAAAAAACGCAACAATTAACCTACTTCAAATGTTGCCGCTTCAAATGACAGGTTTTACTGCAGGATAATTCAAACGCTCTCGCCTACATTCGTGTATTCGAATGATGCACGCATTTTCACAAGTTCACAGAAAGAGGAACGGGAAGATAATCTGGATAATATTTTCAGCGATTAACAACATATATTCTGCTTTGGACCTTACACAAACCTACTGTATTCCACTAGAGAGGACTTCAAAGCATCGTCACTTGGGTTACTTTTGCCACTGCTTTTGATATATCTGCAATAAATAAATGATTGTAATTGCATTTATCTGTCTGTCATGTTTTTCTTACACCGTACAGAGATGAAAATTGTTATTTTCTTGCATTTTCCGGTCAGTTGCGTTTTATATCCTTTCATATTCGCTAAAAAACTGGTAGGTTTAGGTTTGGGGGTAGGTTAAGGGTTCTAAAAATCAAAATTGCTTATTGACAAAACGATAACAATGCACTGATACAAATATCTTAATTATATTTATACGCAACTCTATTACATATTTTAACCAAAAAAATATGTAGCCATTTGTACGTTTAAAATGTTAAAAGACATCTAAATTGTATTTTTTAGCAACAGTAAAAATTTACGAAATTGTACGTTTTATGCTTGTATTCGTAATGTATTAATACCTACGTTTCAACATGAGATCAGGCTGATAATACACATCATATATTCAGATTTTTTACTTATCAAGTGTTAAAACTTTTATGGAAAAATACATAAATGACAGCGTGCCAAGGACAGCAGTTTATATTACTGCTGATTCAATTAGGAAAAACATTTTTAACCATCATTAATCATTTCAAACTGTTTTTTGTTCTGAGATACTATCACTTCTGAGCAATTAAACATAATTAATTACCAACATGATATTTGAATACTGTATGTACTGTTTGAATATTTCATTTGTATGGTTGATTGTAAAGCTATATATTTTTTTCTTTTTCACTTATTTATTATATAAAATTATGCACAATATAATGCCCTTTAATAAATGCATCTACTTTGAACATGTTAGAAGATAATATTAAGAAAAATAAATAAACAAACAGACCTCATGCATTCATCCACAAAATTCTTGGAGCAAGATCTTCAGAAGCACAAACACACACACACCGTGACACTCCAACACCTGAGTACATCCCTGAAGAGCCACTCTTATTCATGAAGATTGCCCATAATGCACTACAACGTACCACAGCGCTACAGCTATTCTTTGTACACTTTATTTGAAATACCTCATACCTATGCTCAAGTCCATTCCTGAAAGGAGTGTGTGATGGATGGAGGACAGAGAAGAGAGGCTTGGATAGAGTGATGCAGAGAGTTTTAACAGAAACACTGCCACTCAACATATCGGTCTGATCTCATTAGCTGCCACTTAGAGGACCATAACAACTGCAAGCTGCTCATCCTCCTGCTTATTCCTGAAGACCTGCTTCACATCTTCAATCCTTTCCCATCTATCTGCCTTGCACTCTCTCCCTTGGCATGCCCTTGTGAAAAAAACATGCGCTTAATTGTATTGATTGTGCACATGTACTGTGCTTGAAATCTTAAAAGTATATTTTTAAAAAGACAGTACTTGCGTAAAATATTAACATAAAATGCACTTAAAAAAAGTACACTTCCATGACTAACATACTTAAGTACACTTTTAAAAACATGCACTTCATAATGTCAAGACTGTCACACATTTAAAGTTGGTATATTTAAGTCGGGCATATAGGGG
The DNA here is from genome assembly GCA_032359235.1 of Enteromius mattozi. Classification (NCBI taxonomy): domain Eukaryota; kingdom Metazoa; phylum Chordata; class Actinopteri; order Cypriniformes; family Cyprinidae; genus Enteromius; species Enteromius mattozi. Next base: position 3,987,791 of record JAUMHE010000016.1, read on the forward strand.
TACATATACTGTACAAACATTATCGTTTCTCCTCTAAGCCCCGCCTCCTGAAACGGGTCAATTTGTGCAATGCACATTGTTCTAAAAAAGCAATGTGTGTTCTGATTGGCCAGCTATCCAGTGCACTGTGATTGGATGAATACCGCAAGCATGTGGTGGAAATGTTACGCCCCTTACCATAACATGATGCCATGTCCCGGCGATATAACACCAAAACAATAAAACACATTACAAATGAGGCATTTGCTGCATTCAGTGGAGATAATTACTGATTATCAAGACTTAGTACTGTCTTTTTATGCGTCACATTGCATCACGCCTCGTAAACATAACACTATGCCTGCATTTGTGATCGAAAAAGTGACAAACAACAAGCACTACTCTACACTGCTCAAAACTCCCGTTTGAATAGTAAGAAGCTGTTTCTTTTAATAAGAAAATGTCATAAGCACCAGACTGTCTTTGCAGAGTTGCAATTGCCTCACTTTAAAGTTTCTGTGCACAGCCAGCATAGGCTGCTCCCAGGTTCAGGAAATAGTCCTCCGTAAACACGCTCTAATATTTGTGTTGAACTGTTCTGGAACAGTGTTGTAAATACAATTTAGCCACTGATTTGTAGCTGTGTCCTCTTTTGAAAAGCACAGTAGTTTAACTTTCACAACAACACACAGTGTCTTCAGAAAATGGCACTGGCAGCAACACTACTGCGAGAATAATAGCTCCACCTTCTTTCTTTGCATAAACATTTGGGCAGTGTTATAAAAGAAACCCACTCTGTCATGTAAAAAAAAAATGGGAGTGTGTTTAAACAAACTGTTTTAGGGGGGTGTCTTATCTATGCACTAACAGTTTGTAACACTCCAAAAAGAAAGGAAAACTTGAAATCGCATCATATGACCCCTGTCATGTACTGTAGTTACCTGCATCAGTGCAAATGTGTCATTACAAATGTGTTAAAGTGCATTTTAGTTAACCGTCAGTATGTCTGCCAATACACTTTAACCAGAGTTATGCAACAACATTGAAAAAATACACTACCTAAGTGGGCCAAAAAGCACTCTTAAGTACAACTAAATGCATTTAAGGTAACACTTACGGAGTCCTTGTTACACCTGTCGCATTTACTTACTAGTATAATAACAATAAATTATGCATAATTACCTACAAGTGTGCGAAAACATTACATTCAGTCTGAACTTGTATTATTTCAGTAATGAACACTCTTTTCAAAAGTACGCAAACATACTTTTTCACAAGAGTGAACATGGCACACTAGAAACAATGCTTTAGCTAAGACAAAGTGGATTTGTTCTGAAAATACATTTTCATGAACATAAATTATTAAAGCAAAATAAATAAAAAGACTAAAATAAAACTCAAGTAAATGAGCTATCCTGAAATAGTCTGACCTGTTTTGTCTGCGTGGGAGAAGTTCACACAGCAGATTTTGCCAATTTGAACACTGTGTTTTTAACACTGCTGAGTTGCCGTGGCTTTGTCAAGACTCAATGCTGTCATCTGTTTTCTGTCATCTGAGCTGGAGAATCAACAAGCCACAGAAACACTACAATGTTTCTGCTTAGTTTAGATGTGAAGTACTTTGTTAATGTAATGTTGATTCCTAAACTGATTTTCTTTTTAATTAGTTTAACTGCAATTAAAAAACATAAAAAACAATTTAAACGCATGTTTATGACATAAAAACAATACTGCAAGCAGCAAAACCAATGCTGAAACTAACAAACATTAAACTGAAATGAAAAGTACATTTGAAAATAGCATTAAAATAAAAATAAATGTTAAATAAACCAAAATAACCTCCCTCAGCTCAAAGCAGCCAATTTAGTCTCGTTCCTCCACTCTGTGCCCATCTAAGAGATACCTGGCATGAAGATGCCATTTGCGTGTGTGAGTGTGTGCATGTGTGTGTCTGCACTGGCTAATTGACAAGATGGACGTTTGTCATAAATAGTGCCTCAGTCCACCGGGTGCCATTATATAGTCATTTCCTGGTTTAATGTGTATGGAGAGTGTTCATTATTTGTGACAGATGGACTCTTCTCTTCCTCTTTGAATTCCTGCTCTCAGAGAGCCGAATTAGAATCTACTAATCGGACAGGACCTTTATAGTCATTTCAATTTCATCTATTCAGCACACACACACACTCAAAATTATCCACTAGACTCTACTAAGCTAGACTTTTTGTTGTTGTTTTATTATTATTATTACTTATTTCCCTGCA
>JAUMHE010000016.1:3995596-4006935 GCA_032359235.1 Enteromius mattozi
ACCCTGGAGTGCTCAAAATTGTGAATATGAATGGGAATATACTTCAGAGATATTTTACTCATAAAAAAATTCTAGGGGTGCCAATAATTGTGGCCAACAAGTATTGGAGAAAACATTTATTTCACAATGAGATTTTTTCCCCATTTCAATTGTTTTACTTCAATGACAAATTTGTAAATTTTTTGAACGAAAGATCAAAAGGATAAACAATGTAGATTTATTTTCACAGCCACCTTTGCTCAGATTTATCAAGGGTGCCAATATTAGTGGAGAGCATTGTATCTAGTGAATAAGGCCATGTCCACATGAAAATTCATACGCATGCTTTTAAGCACTATTAAGGGCAGGCCAAACCAACAGGTGGCGATATAATCTCAACTGTAAAGCCATGCTGGTCAATCAGAACCCTGCAAAAGTTTCCAGTCGGAAGAGAAAACGGTGCATGCTCCGAGTATTTAGAAAATATTCATCCTGCCAGGTGTTTTCAAAAATGTTTGTTTTCAGTGACCTGTTGCAGCGTTTGAATGTGGACAAACGGCCAAATCACATATAAAAAGCTGCTGTATTGAAAATTAACACATTCATGTTGACAGCGCCTAATAATATGTGCATATACTCAGTTGCCATGTCACAACTAATCACATGACACATTCAGAACCAATGATCAGTGATCAAATCTGGTGTGAAACATGTAAAGGTGCAATCTGAAGACAAATGCAAACACAATTACTGATCTTAATTTTGTCATCATTTGTTCTCCCTCTACTTGTTCCAAAACAATATTTTTTTCAATGATATAGCAACACCCTTTTTACCATGTCGAAAACAGCTGTTTTTCCTTCTGTTGTACACGAAAGATGATATTTTGAAGAATTTGGTTAACGGCAGCCATTGACTTCCATAATTTTTTTGTTTTTGTTTTTTGTATATACTACTTCAATTTCTACCATCTTCTTTTGCATTCTACAGTTGGAGAGAAAGAAAGCATAAAGATTTGGAACAACTTGAGAGAGACTAAATGCTGACAGAATTTTAGGTAAAGTACCCCCTTTAAATTGATTGTCCCTCTGAAAGATTGTTAATGTTGATGCACCAAAATGAAGAAACTGCCACATCTGGCACATATAAATATATTCATATTGTACATTAATATGATTACTCCAGCTCATATACAGGACATGTATGCTGGGACCAGTATGGAAGCATATCTTTTAATAGGCAGCAGATTACATCTCAGTAAATAACTGCCTAGTATTTTTGGTTTATTAAGTAAAATGAAGACTATATAATTTGATCTTGGTTTGTTTGAATCCTTTTTTAGCAGTTTTGACTAGTTCCCACCAGTTACAAGTGTGACCAAAAAATAAAACACATTTATTTAAAATGTTAAGTATATAAGGTGCTATATAAATAAATGTAGCAATTGGAATAAATCTTTACTGTATTCTTCTGTCCTTTTAGAGCTTCAGCAGCATAAATCACTATTTTTAAATGCATGGAAAGGTGCAGCTTGGGCATTCCATAAATTAAAACAATACAAAGAGACGTAAGAGTATTCATGTTTGGTACAATATGACTGCATGGATGAGGAACACCTGTTCCACACAATATTTGATGTAGAGGTAGCCATCTTACTCCCATAACAGAAACAACAGTAACCTCTGGCACCTTGCTTCCAGGGTGTAATTGAGTATTAATGGAAGCTTGACCCAGCCACTGTGAGAGTTGTTATCACCAGCCCATGGCTGGCAATGCTGGCTGTGTTTTAGAGGATTTGGTTATCTATTATTTATGAGGGATTACTCTCTCTTCTCTCCGCTGTGTAATATCAAGGCCCCCACTGGGTCGATTCGCTGCCTACACAGATCCATTCATGCTGAAGCCCACTCATTTTTTAACCTTGAGGGTGGATGTCCCATTAAGCACACCACATATATCCGAACACACGTCGGACATGTGTTTGAGGGTTTGCGGATGTTCCACAGGGTGCTGCTGTCAGAGCGAGCCAGCGACTTGTATTTCCATGTCACGTCATGCGGGATGATGTAAACCAACCACTTTCCGATGCGCAAACGGGCTTGTTTCATATGCATATAAATATTAATAAAAACCTAAAATAAAAACCTTTCCGCTAGGCCACATTCCTCTATGCTTCTTTAATCTCCCTCAATTGAAAGCAAAGGCCCCAGAGACGAGGTGGGCAGAGAAAAATTCACTTTGTCATTCCTCATTCTGTGAATGTCTCCTATGTGGGTAGAACCCCTAATCCATCAAGATCTCTTTTCTTATTAAATTCTTAAGAAGACACTTTCAATGCCCTCCATGTGCTCCTCTGTCCTCTCCCATCTTAAAAATAAATAGCCAAAGAAAAGCAGAGGGGAGTTAAAGTCCCCCATCTTGGAGTAACCGCGAACACTGTGGGAGGAATTCGCTAAGGATGAATTGCACCCACTGACAGCATCGTTTACTTGTACGTGCTCTCAGTCACTAACACTCACTAACAGACTCATGTAAATCAGGTAAGAGCGCAATCATGCCCAAAACTGCATCGGTTTGATACAATGCAACAATTATGAAATGTATTAATCAATTATGATAACTACTCAGTGTGTTACAGATGCAATCTCAGATGACACATGCACACACTTGCAACATTGCATTTAAAGCAAATTAAGCTACTTGTTCTTGTTTACTTCCTCAATTTCATTTTATTATGTGCAACACACCTTGACTCGACACGATTATTTTCCTCATTACATTATATGGTATTACATCATTTGTAATTCTATGACCCTGCATTGTTTAAAAATGGTCACTCAACCACCATTTTTAGAGCAGATTTGACCATTATTATTATCACTTGCAGTTATTTCAGATGTAGAAAAACATTTGTTGTTCTGCTTAATATTGCAGACTGATATCCATTATCATAATCATTAACATACAAATTTGTAACGCAAATAGTCTTACAATTTACTGCACATAAATGCTAGTCTTTAAATGCTAGTTATTTAACACACTCTAAAAATCTGGGTTAAATACAACTCTGCTGGGTAAAATATGGACAGATCCAGATCTTAGGTTAAATGTTAGTAACCCAAATGCTAGTTCACCAGCAATAATAATTAATAATAACATTTTGATTACATAACAATGGCAATATATAAATGTCAAAGTTGAGCTACTGTGGGAGGAACTGGACCGTGATGTACGTAAGAAGTGTCCAACCAGTGTGAATCATCTTTGGTCAATCCGTCAGGAGGCTTGGGGTAATATATGAAGTCAATGTTTGAATAAACTGACAGCTTAGATGCCCAGATTATGCAGAGCTGTAATAGCTGGTAATGGTGGATATTTTGATGAATCAAAAATGTAAGTATTTTCTATGCATAAACTGTTTATGTAATAAAATATGTTTGTGTTGTCCCTTATTAGTTCAAAATTCAGTGTATAGGCCTATTTATACTGTATCTATTCATCTATCTATCTATCTATCTATCTATATATATTTATTTTTATTTTTTTTATCCAATATTCAACTATTCAAACTGTCTCTCCTCTAAAGACTATTTTTGGATATAATTATGAATCAATTTAAAACAATTAAATCGGATGAGATTGTAAGCCAATTTAAGATTTCATGATGCATTACAAGGTAACGAGTCGTTATTGAGCTAAATCACTGTCAGGACTAACATTTACACTTCAAGTGCTGAAGGACATTTGCATCTCAAACCTTCCTATCTTCCACACTGGTTTTGAGTCCTAGGTTGTGAAGGATAAAGCAGTGTACTACAATCTGCCACAGTTCACTGCAACTGTACGTCAATACTGTATACATATCTATTTTAAATCCATTACAATCACTTCATTTCATAACACTCACAGCATTCACCATTTCAGAACAGAGACAGTCTCTAGTCTCAGATGGATAGTGAATAAGGTGCAGGTTTTGGCACTTAAAATACCACACTCAGAAATGACACTATTTAATGAATTCATCCCTATGTTATGTTCGTTTCCATCCTTAAAGTAGACTTAGTTAGGTCAGGTGTTTCACTGCAGTTTCATCACTTCTAGACTGACTATGTCTAGTTTTCTTTACTTGTTCGGAAAGGCTTGCATTAATCTTCTGTTAAGAATCTGTCTGCATCCACAATATGTTTGTTTTTCTCTGAAATGGAAGTCAATTAACTTGTGACTTGTAAAATGCCAAGAATTGATCATTAAAATATGTAACTGATTACTGTACATTAGCTGAAGGATTATCTCACAACAAATGCCAAGAAGGCTTGGTTCAAATAACTGTTCAAATAATTCACCTAAACAAAATAACTCACCTGAGATCATTTTTCTCCATCTATGCTCGAAGGTTTCAGCTTCTTAAATATCAAAGGCTGCCCAGAGAGAGAAAGTTAAAAGTGGGCATCACTACAACTGCAAGAGGCCAAAAGGGAGTGATACTCAAGAGAAAACAGAGCATTCTCATTAAGAGAAGAGAGAGGATGGAGACAGTGGCTTCAACAGAAAAGAAAATAATGAGTGGTGGGATGGAGTGACCTCTTGGGATGATCTGATGACAATAGACTTTCCCAGGCATTCTCTGGTTTATCACAGGTGGGCGACTAAAGCCACATAAGTCTGCTTTAAACAAGCAAACTAAATAAGTTTACGTATTAAAGCTCCGCATTGGCCATTAAGCCTGTTATGACTGGAACCGAGAGAGCCCTGAGAGAGCTAACGGTCCATTGTCCACACGCTCCGAGTTAAAAGATATTTATACAGCATTTCGTTCGCTTTTTGAACACACACTCAAAAAATGGCTTTGTGCCACTGTTCGTTTTAAGCAGACTTGTTTTGCTAAAATAACTATAATATATTTATTTTCCGATAAAACACCATTGTATTGTGTTTCATTAACTTAAACGGTTTAATTTTCCATTTTACTTATCAATCGTCAAACTAACGTAAAGGGTTTAATTTTGCCATTTAAAAAAAAAAACGGATATGATGATTTCCAATGCATGATGCAGACAACGGGAAGGAGGTGCATCATGGCGTCTATTCAGGTAAGAAAAGTTTTTCATTGTGTTAAGGCAAAGTGTTTTTAGTATGCTTTTAGTCTTTTGTTTTTCAGTCGAATAGTCATTGTGTAACTGTTGTAATAACAATGTTGTAATATCGTGGGGTCGGGAGATAAGCGCACGTCTTTCTGTAGTGTTAGGACTGTGATGTTAGTGTACATGTACTGTTATTGTGTGCGTGTGGAATAGACGATGGGGCGAGTTTTCCATCTTATTAATGAAATATGAGCAGATAAATAAAGCCTTGTGCTCTTTCTACCCTACTCAGTTAGCTAAAGCACGGAAGCAAATAATTTCAAGAGGTCTTATATTTCGGGACAGAAAGACAAGAATGCCATGAAGTTTAATGTGACTGTTAAATTTCAATATGATTTCATTGAATAAATGTTTCATTGACAAGTTTCAAAGTCCTATGCTGCTTTGTGTACTGTTGTTACTGGGGAAACCGTTATATAAGCCATCTAGAAGCGTCAACTTCTGGCAGAGAAAGAATTATTTTGCTTTAACAAAAACTGAAAATGCAATGTGAAATGTGAATGTTTTTAGCAGTTTGCCAAATGTCATCAATTTTATTTTTAGGATTCAACTTAGACTAATCTACATTTTTATAACTGAATTAAAAGAAAATAATAATGGATGTGACATCTGTGACTCAACTTTAGTTTTGCGACGCTACACGAATACTTTATTTAAGAAAACAAAAATAACAATTCACTTAACCATTCTTCTCCCCCGAGTTACGTCTTCCACCTTTTTGGAGAGTATCACAATGCTTTTTTTTTGTATTTATTTTTTTTAGAGAGTACGTATGCTTTCCCTGAAGTGTAAACAACACCTTTGAGGTTGGGGGTCAGGCTAGTAAAGTGACACACAGCAGTCACGACAGTAGGCATGTCACGATACTGGTAATGAGTACCGAACGGTTCACGGGCATTTTCCAAATTAAAGTGATCATCCTTATCCCCTTGTTAGTGAGGACTTTGGAGTGAGCAGAGCATGTGTGCCATTATTTAGTCGTTTGGAATGCACTTGTCAAAGGGAGCGATGTAATTTGATAAATTGATTTGGAAAATGCCCGTGAACTGTTCGGTACTCGATACCAGTATCGTGACATGCCTACATGATAGCACTGTATACTTGGGTCACCATGATTTTGCCAAGTAAGACATGATCCTGGATCAACATCTTTTGTTGATCCTGGATGAACATTACTGTCCAAAAATATAAACTTGAAATCATAGCTAATTAACAAGGGTGTAGAAGCACCTAATCATGATTATAAACCTAAAACAGATAATTCCAGAAAGATTATTCCTCAATTCTGATTGGTTGATTGGAATGTTGTTCCAGGATCAGCAAGGATGTTGATTCAGGAACATCTTGTACTTGGTGAAATCACGCTCACCGTATACTTTATATAGGCTTTTGCTCTATTTGTTTTCCTTTTTTATTATTTTATTATTTTTTATAATTTTCTATTTGTTTTGTTTTCCAAACATTTAACTATATCATGAAGTATCTCATATCTGATTCTCAAAGTAAATTCATTTTACACCTTCATAGATTGTTGCATGTTGTATGTCAGCAGAATCACATGCATATGGGGTTCACATTCAGAGGTACTCTTGATAATGGCAGAAGACACAATTTGGAGAGAAATTGATGAATAAAGTTTTCTTTATTCTTTGCACACAAAGTATTCTTGCAGTTTTGTAAAATGATGGTTGAACCATGTCACATGGACTGTTAGCATGGACATGGACATGGTCTGGTAGCATTTCAGTTGTGTTACTGTCATTGCATGGTTAGAGAGCTCTCAGATTTGATCAAAAACATTTAATTTGTGTTCCAAAGATGAATGAAGGTCTTGTGAGTTTGGAAATACATGAGGGTGAGTAATTAATGACAGAAGTTTATTTTTGAGTAAACTATACATTTAAGGTTTGATTGGTTATATTTAAATGCCTATTAGAAAATGACTGTAGTTTGATATTTCTGCTATTTTGTAATTGTGTAATGTAGTTTCAACTGTATTTAACTGAAGGTAACTGTATGTTTTGCTCTTGTTTAACAAATACAAAATTACATAATACAAAATTATTTAGTTAAAGTAACTAGAACAAATTGGATGGAACCACTGTCCATAATTTATGTGAGTTGTTTGAAACAAACCTCCTTATGTTGATAAAGTGAAACACATTTGGCTAGTTTTTAATAAACCAAAACATGTTTACAAAACTTAACTGGTTTAAGTTAAAAAATTACATTCATGTTAATACGAAAAAACAATTTACTTGTGTGGAACCACTGTCCATAATTGAATTAAGTATAAAGAGTGATTTTTTTGAGTGCAAAAGGAAATTGACCTGAAAGCTAATTTGATTTTCAGGAGCATAATATCTAAGACATTGGTATAAGAAGAGCCTAAAATGTGACTGACTTGGCAGTGAGGCTAAAGAGAGAACCGCATGCAGAGATAAAAGGTAATAAAACTCAAATTATGACTTTGCTTGTGGTATAATGACATAATTTAAACTTACAATGGTCTGTAACTGAAACATTGATGGACTGTTCTATAGTGGGTCACATGAAGAGACTTCAGCCTCATGGAGTTTCATTATCATTAGTCAGTCATCCGTGATGAAGTCTGGCAATCCAAATCTGCGAAATCAGGGGTTCTTAAAATTTTTTTGGTCCACAGCCCATTTTTGGCCCCACACCGATCTGCTGTCACATAATTAAGCTACAGTAAGATCTCACAGTTGGCAAACTACATCCTTCAGAATAATGACTAATTTGACTGTTTAGCTGATTAAATTATTATTGACAAAATATTAAATGAGTAAAAAGTCCCCGTAGAAAGCATGCATCTCATTTCTGCTGTTGTATCCAACTTATGGCTTGTTTTCACTGAGCGGGACGGGACGGGTCAGTACAGTACGTTACAGTACGATTCGGTATGGAACACACTAATCCAGCTTGCATTTCCACTGCCCCTACTTGATAGACGTGGAGTATGACAGAATGTAGTGGTCAACAATAAAATGTGACAAGCGCAACTTTTTGCCAGTTTTAATTAACAATAATAGCCATTATAAAAGTTTAAGAGGAAATAAAGACAAAAGCAAACAAAGTCAGCGCTGTACTACGGTAAAGTTCAAAATAAATATATAAGGTTTAATATAACTTTGAGCTTAGCTAAAACTAAATGGCTAGGAACAAATAAAAAGTGCATGACACCATGAATGCCTGTTAAATATAGCGTTACCCAAAACACATTTTATCTCACTACAAAGACGCCAGAGCTAGCGGAAAATATCGGAGGGACTAACCAAGCTTGAGGCTGCTGTAAGCGGATACATAAGCACTGAGTGCCCGGTGATCGCCTGGAGCTCCGAAATCAGCATATCAAACTTTCAAATAGACATTATCTTTATAAATAAACCACAGATTTGAGTTTTAAACAACTATATTCTCACCTGAAAAACTATACTTCATGACACAATAACAGTAATATTTTGAAAATTAGCAGGTTTTTTGGCCAATGATGTTTCACAAGTCCACAAGTACAAAAAAGAAAAAATGACTCTTGTCTGTGTGAAAATATAAAATTATAAAATACACTGTTATATTTTTGGTTTCCACACTCTGACGTAGATAAGCGTATGTAAATAAACTCATGGACAGCAGATCGGAACAAACGAAGGGTATCCCGTTGTATCACACAAAAGTGACGTTTCTAGTGAACCAGTCAAGGTTCTGCAGTGAGTTTAGCTCCAAAGCAACAAAAAAGTTGTGCGGTACGGTTCGCCATTTTGGTACCATTTACAATGAAAACTAACCCAATCGCTTACCGTACTGCTGTACCGAACCATACCGCCCAGTGGAAACAAACCATCTTGATTGAAACAATTTCTGAATCGGCCTCACACCAAAAGCATTTAAAATAAATTAATACTTTTATTCAGTAATGCCGAGTTCAGACTGCACGATTTTAGCCCCGATTTTGCCTCGCCGACAGGTTTTGAGAAATTGCCGACAAATGCCTGAAATCACAGACAAATCAGTGCAATGTGTTCTGACTGAAAATAACATTGGCGATTACCTACAGCCAATGAGAGAGCAACATTCAGGGCAGCGGGAAGTTGGGGGAGGAGTTACGAAGGTATAGACAGTATATCATCCTCCAAAATCTTCTTTTCCATTTGTATGGCAAGCTTCTTGTGCACTACCATTTTTAACAATAATCCCAATCTCCAGAGAGACTCCGGTCTGGCACACGTGACCTCGCGTTGTTTCCATGCCACTTCTCGTGCTATGAGACAACATTGTCGGCAATTCTTCCTATTGTAAAGTCATGCAGTGTGAAACCCCCTGTCGCCGATCTATCATGCAGTGTGAACACAGCAGCGACTGAATACTACCCCAGATAGTCATGCAGTGCGAAAAGATCTGTGACGTGACTAAATCGTGCAGTCTGAACTCGGCATAAGGATGTGTTAAAATGTTAAAAAGTGATAGTAAAGACTTTTTGCTAGAAAAAAATAAATAGGTACTATAACTGATTTTATACTAGCAAACCTTACGCCAGCAAAACTAAAAACATAAAATATTTGTACTTGGCACAAAATAAATAAATAAATATCCCCCCTTACTCATTAGGCTTCATCATCTTTGTCCTGAGAACTCAAGCGGGGCTCTAATGTTTCCCTCAAAATTGGCAACCAGCAGCAATAGTTGATTAGGTAGTTTATTAGCTCTAGGTGACCTGCCAGGGCTGCCCCAAGCAGTCTCCATCTAGTCTCATCTCTGTTTGTCTGTCCCAGTCTCTCCCTTTCTCCAGACCCTTCTTTCTGCAGCTCATGTCCTTATCGCTATAGGATACAGAAGAAGAGCGTTGTGCCGAATTACCGTCAACTTTTATCTCAGGCTACAGAGCCGCAGGGTCTGGGAGCCCAGATCTGATAGCCTGCTCTCATCTAATGACCTCTGGGCCTGCACTCAACCTTTTAACGTCTCGCTCTTCTGCTGGATTTATTGTGCTCATAAAGCAGGAATCGTTATTATCAGGCATTGTCCTGAGGACAGCATGACTCGGTCTGGTTTACTTGTCCGAGAAACTTTTGGAAGATGTAATTAGAACTGATTATCCTACAAGTAACTTCTATGTCACATTAAAGAATAAGAAGAGATGCTTTTCAATCGTTGTTTGGTAAAAGAGAGAAGATTCACATGCACCCTGTCCTGGTCTACAACAAGAGCAGCCCATCCAAAAGAGGTTTGCTCCACCCATTCTAATGCAGCATTATCAAATAGGAAATGGCTTCCTAATGGTTCCCGCTAGCTGCTAATTCAATAAATGCACTGGCTGCCTCTTGTTTAGCCTTTTGGGAGAAGCATATAAAAAAAAAAAGTCCAAAGAAAGATGAAAAAAATAACATGAATGGATCTAGATATAGAGATGCACACTGTCCCTCCAGCATTTCTTCAATGGTGTTTGAGAACATCGGTCCTGAGAGCAGATAAGTAATGTTTATCACTGCCACATGTCTCTTGAGCTTATAAGACAAGAAATCTCTTTTCCCGTCTATCTCTTTGTCATGTAACCACGGCAACAAAAGCAACTCAATTTGTAGAGCGTGCACATGATATTATCTGTATACTGTATTTTCTTGATAAATGCAGAAAAGCATGCGACTGTGAAAGATGCTTCTCGGCAAATGGAGGGCTTCAAGCTTTTTTTCGGAGTTTGCGTGTCTGTGTGCGCATCTGTTTGTAAGTGTGCATGACTAAGTGCAGCTGTCAGTTTCTCAATATTTCATAAGCTCTTCTGCTATGTGACAGGTTATGTGATGCTCTTGTAGAAAAAAAAGCTAAATTCATATATCAGAGTGTCATCCTGAGGTTCATGAGCAACTGATCATACTGGCAAAGTTCTGCATTGATGTGCTTCAAATAAATAACTGCTGGTTATACAAACACAAAAAAGGCTAGTAACAGGGATGTCCTGTCTTCTTTGGTGCCAGAGGCAATATAAGACATGACCCAAGGACAAACAACAACAAAAGAAAGTTTTTTTTGTTTTAACAACAAAGTTGGATTTATCTGTGGACAGTGTGATTTGGACTGAGCAAAGTTAGTTAATTGACAAAAGTATACATAAAAAAATCCAATTCAATAAAACAAAATTAGTTTACATAATTAAAATATTGCCTAAAAATGCCAAATAAAAATAATAAATATTTATATAATAAA
>JAUMHE010000016.1:4010232-4035787 GCA_032359235.1 Enteromius mattozi
AACAAAGACTGGCATGAAATGCTTAGAGAGCTTAGAATACTCAGATAGATACTGATTTAGGAGTAAATTGCAGTGGTTTCTTATTTTTTTCCAGAGCTGTATATACAGTATAAGACACATTAAACTGGCTTAAATGTATAAATTAATGCTGAAGGTTGCTTAACTTAAGTTAAAATAATGTAAATAATGGCCATGCCATTTTTTACAGTGTATGTTTTAGGTGTGTAAGCTGGGCTTTAACCTGAAATAATTATTAAACCTCTTTTTTCATATGTCGCTGAATGAATCATCCTTTGAAAAGGTCTTTGTAAATCACTCACAGGGAAATAAAGAAGGAAAGAGTATGAGAGAAATATGTCAACATTATAAGGTGGGAGCAGATGTAAGGGAGAAGCACATTTTGAAACAGAGCAGTAAATTCAAGGCTTGGTATATGAATGTAATAATCCATACAGAGAAGTCTATAAGGTAGACTAGAAGTAAGACACACAAATGATTTGTGCATCTGCAAGGTACAGCAACAAACTCCATGTCTTCATAAACAGAGGGCTATTAAATGTGTAACTGAGGCTAGAGGGAGATTGGGTAATCAATCATATAAACCACTGGTGGGTAGACCACTGTGTGTGTGTGTGTGTTTGTGTGTGTGTGGGCTACACACACACTCACACATAGCCCTATATTAGGCTGACATGGTCTCACATAGACCAACACATCCCCATCAACAACCTATCAGGGGTTCTCTTACATACATTTGGACTTTTCTCATTTTCTTCGACAGAAAAAACACCCCCAAAAAAACAATTAAAATTGTACTCAAGCATTTAATTGAAATAAAATATTAACTACATTTCTTAGTTAAGCATTTTACATAATTTGTAGACAGTAGAAATAAATTGTTAATCCATTGTCTAAAAACAAAAACATACACACATCAACATTTCAATGTTTTTAAAGATCCTTGTGCTTATCAAGGCTGCATTTAATCAAAAATACAGAAAAAAACAGTACTAATGTGAAATATTACTGCAATTTGAATGAACGGTTTTCTGTTTTAATATACTGTATTTTAAATATGCAATTATTCATGTGATGTAAAGCTGAAGTTTTATTAGCCATTACTCCAGCCATTCTTAAGTGTAAATAATCCTCCAGAAATCTCTTTTATTTACCGATTTTTTGTCAATGTTGGAAGCATATCATTTTTTTTTTTTTTTTTGCTATACCATATAAACCTATAGTAACTAGCTCCCAGTAATTATCACCTGTTGCTAAACATGAGTTAATATGAGTATGAATTAATATATTTAAGAGATAAAAGAAGATTAAATTATATATTAAATTAATATATATATATATATATATATATATATATATATATACACAGTATTCACATAAAAAAACAGGCACTCATATTTCTGGATTCGACATGGTTTATGAGAACATGTTGCTGAGTCACACCTTAGGACAAATTACCATATGGAAATGTTCAGAATATGAGATTAGGGGCGGAGAGTGATCCTGAGGGAAATGAAACGAGTGTATCACTCTATCTGCCAGAAAAAAACATCTGCATCCACACATTCTTAAATCTGTCACTGGTAAAGACTTATGATCACTGAAGACTAGAGCAAATCTACACATGATGACTTCAGAGCTGCTGTGTTTTACTGTGGTACTTTACATACACTGAATGGGGGGGGGGGGGTTCTCCCATTTCTCCCAAGGTATCCGGATGTAAAAATCAGCCTAAAGCTTGACCCTATGTTAATCATTCATTTCTCTAGTCTAATTCACTGGCTCATCTAGCAGAGCCCAGGGCTGTGAATATTAATTTGTGATAATTTAGCAGGTCAAGACTTACATTTCTCATGCACCCCCAACATTGTTCATAACGGTAACCAAATGCATTAGCATGAAAAGCAAAGAGAAAAGCAGCTTCTCTGTCTACTTGTGTTTCTAAGGGATACTGGTCTCCAGACAATGCAAACCATCTTGTCTAAAGCTACCAGCTCTGTGTTCTTTTGTATATTTCATGCAGCTCAGTCAAAGCTTAAGAGCGCTCATATTCTCTGTGGGTTTGTCCACAACATTTTATCTTCACGCTTTTGAGAAAGTATATAAATTGAAATGCATCAACATATTTTAAAAGCCTGACTCTGTGAAAATGTATCCAGTTATTCTGCCAAGTTATGTATACTGGCTATTGGTTTTATTAATCTGATATTTCAATGAACTGTTGCTTTTTAATGAGCAATATTTTAAAATAAGTATTGCTTGATTGCCAACAGTTTTTAAATGAGAAAATGCACTTATAGAGTTAGTTTACTCTTTCACTTTAAACATGGTTTCTATTTCAACTCGATGTCATTTTCATCTTCAATTCTCTCCCGCTTTAATTCTTTCCTTCTCATTGCTCTCCATCTATCTAATGGGCCAGATATATTGGGCAGGCACTAATTATGCCACGAAGGGCAGAGGAGTGATGACAGAATGGCTCATCAAAACCAGAGCAAGTAACAGCCTGCTGATGGGGAGCAAAAACAGATCATAAATTAGCAAACAAGAAAACCACACACATTTGCTTAAAAGGTTTTGCCACACAACACACAAGTTGCTGTATGTTTTCTGTCACATCAGTTCAATATCTGAACAAATGGAATTACTGTAGGAAAACAATTGTATCAGGGGATTTTTTTTTTTCAATAAATAAATAAAACCACAATTATAACCACAATTTTTAGAAGCCATTGGAAACCCCTGAAGTGGAGACCTGAATGTTCAGCAGAGGCAGACTTGTACTTAATAAGAAACATAGTTTTGTTGACCAAGATGCTTTGCTTTGCTCTCAATTACTCATTTCTTATAGCTGCAGCACTAACCAATGAGGCTGAGGGAAGTTATTAGGCTCCTCATGTATGAGCAGCATGACAAGATTTTCTGCAAACCTCTGCACTCCTTTATTCAAATTGAGTGTGTGCATTTGTTTTGCTTAATAGATATTTTACAGTTAACGAGTGGCTTTGTTTGTCCCAAAACCATTACCTCACAATTTGCATTTTTACTGTTAGTTTTTATTTAAAGTGTAGCTGTCACCAAGATAGGTTAAAAGGCTCGCCACGGGGAAAAAGTGCTTTCTTGTTCCTGACAGAAAATGACTTCAAGGAATGGACTCTTGACTAATTGAGCACAGGGACGCTTCTTCAGATGAGGCCTTTGAAGAGAGATGAAATGGAATGAAGTACAAGTTCTCTCTCAGAATCAAATTCCAGATGAAAAACATGAAATATAATGAATGCAGATCTAATGAGGATGATGTATTGAGAAACAGACGTTCGACTTGACTGAAAACGATCACTATACGTGCGTCATGTACTGTAAATGTTCGCAACCTCTTTAATGGCTTGTGACTAATCATGTTACATTGCATTT
Organism: Enteromius mattozi; assembly: GCA_032359235.1. NCBI lineage: Eukaryota > Metazoa > Chordata > Actinopteri > Cypriniformes > Cyprinidae > Enteromius > Enteromius mattozi. The sequence continues at coordinate 4,013,665 of JAUMHE010000016.1, forward strand.
CTGCTTGCATTAGAACAACTATGATATGACTTGTTCACACCAGCGCTATCTGTGTCAGGTGAGCTGATTGCAAGTTAAATGGAACTAAACAAAAATGGATTTGTTGAGTAAATTTCCTTCAAAGATTAAGTAGAATATAATTTATTTCTCGAGCACCTTTTCCACAGCACAAGTCATTTCAAAGCAGAAAACGGAGTGAAAAAAGTAGCAGTATACTATCGTCTACTTACACCATTACCGTTTGACTCAGGTGACCCGATCACAATACAGTAAAGCAATAAAATAAAATAAAAAAATGACACAATATACAATACAATAAACAAGACAATAGATCACCTGTAAATCAATCCTTGAGCTAAAACAGTGGTCTTAAACTTGGCCAGGAACATGCAGCAGATGCTTGACTAAAAATGAGCACTCCTCTAAAAAGCCAGAAATGTTATGTTTGCGTATATTAGAGAGGTTGAGTTTTTCTACTCAGAACAGCCATTTTCCAATTGCTCATTAACACTGTTATACACACAATATTAAAATACATTCTACAAATTCACACTCTTGAACTAAAAGGGAGCTGATTTTTGTTTATTTATTTATTTGTTTTGCCAAATCTGGACATCGAGGACAGAAAACATGAAGATGTGATGCTGAATTATTTCGATAAGAGTGATGAAGGATGAAAAGAATCAGGTGTGCCTCATCACATGTTCTCAGCAGGGGTCTGTTTGTCACACGCTGTCATGAGTCTGGACTCAGGCCAACCAGAGAAGGGCAAGACACTGATAATTTGAGTAGAGCTGTATACCTCATTACACAGCTCAAAAAGAGTCTCTAGTTAGAAAGTTGTATTATGCCGTTTTAATTAGACCCTCTCTGCGAGCACCTTTCTGCCTGCAGGCTGTGTGGAAAGTTTGGCTTTTGAAAAATCCGTGCAGACAGAGTTCAAATCTTGTAGAGTCTTGAAAAGTAAAACGAGACCTTTCTATATATGGCTTGTCAGGAAAAAAAAACCTCAGTGACATGCCAAGTTGGCATTGTTCCTGGCATTTCTCTCGCCCTTAGTCGAGCCAAGAGATGGCATTAGTTATGGTAAACCCCTAAGGTCTCAGAGTGATGGTTTTCATTAGAAAGAACGTGGCTTATCATCAGGAGTCTGACATTACACCGCTACCAGGTTCATCAGGGGTATGACACGTGGCAGAACGAATCCCATTTCACTCGGACTCTGAGGGGAACAGTTGGGGTAATGTCAGATAGCAGCCACCATTATGTTTGTTCCTGAATATTTTGGAGGTCCTTTTTTTCAAATGAAAAGAAAGTCCCTGTGAGAGACTTCAGGCGTACTGATAATGAGTTCAGGGACCCATCCTCCACCATCCCGGACACCTGCGTGGTTTGACTTCTCACCTTCCTCTGTCAGATGACAGAGTGATATATCACTGCATAGAAGGCGATGGGTACAAGAAGCCAATTCGTCACTTAAGATGGAAATGTTACAATACAAAGTCAGGAATGTCAAGATTAAAAGTTACTTCTCTCACACTTGCGCACACACACAGACACACATAATTTGTTGCTGTTGTTAGTTAAAATGCAACATAATTAAAAAAAAAAAAAGCAAAAAGTTTATATTATAGCTATATATGAAGAGTTCATTTGCAAAAGCAAATAACTTTCAAAAAGCTTGTTTTTTCATTGTGCATTCCAATTAATCTCAAACTGCAGTTGGGTTATTTTGATTAGGTAAAAAGAAAGAAAGAAAGAAAGAAAGAAAGAAATGCTACCACTAAACTAACCCTAAACAATTGTTTTAAATAAAAAAAACACACACACATATATATATATATATATATATATATATATATATATTATTATTATTATTATTATTATTAATCCATTTCTGTAAGAAATTTTTATTTGAAATTCTTTGAAGAATAGAGCTTTTAACAGGACACCACTTTTTAAAAATAGAAATAATTTGTAACATTAGAAATGTATATATTCAATGTACATATTGATTTCAAAACAGAAGAAAAACAGTTTGCTGACGTTGTCTGTTTTTTGTTTTGTTTTGTTTTTTATTATTATTTTTTTCAGGTAACAGCATACTAAAGTGCATGCAAATGCATTAACTGTCTATTGTTAAAGCAACTTGGCTCATTAGAAATACGTTCCTATACCTACATTTCTGCAAAATTTAAAAAATTCGAGTTTTAGCACAGCTCACTGGATGTTTCACTTTAAAACTGCAGCGAAAGGTGCAATAAGGTACGTAATAACGGTGCTGCAGAAATGTATTTAGAAGCATGTATTTCGAATGTGCCTGCTTTGAAAATATTACTTTCAAATAAAATATAATGGTGCAGAAAATTTATCATTGCGCTGCAGAAAACAGTGAGTCAGAGTTTGTAAGCATTGCACAACCTTTCTAATTTCCTGCATCAATTAACCCCACCCCCCACCCCCAACCCACTGTGAATGTGTACAATAATAAACCAATGAACCAATCCACCTGTTCTGTAAACTCTAACACACTAATGCTCCATTCCACAAACGTTTAACAAAAATGCTTTGGATGGCTCTGACCGGCACTGACCCCGTCAACCTCCAACCATTTATTCTCAGAAGCTCTACCCACCCTGAATCGAAAACCAATGCTATGGTCACCTTGAAAGTCCAATAAAGAAAGCACCAGTGAAAACATTAAGTGCTCCGACCACACACCCCTGGGGTGTCTCTACTCCCTCTGTCACTCTAATCCTTTATCGTTTGTAATTGAGGTAACAATTACATTGTGACCCTCTGTAGAAAATAAATCTTTCGCTCTGGCTGTGCTCTATCCGTCTTCATTAACATGGCACTGATGTGGTGTTTATTATCTGCTGAGTAGGATCCGGGTCTCCTGAGGCATGGCACCAATTCACAACACTACAGCGCTCTGCTGAAGATACCTGAAGAGCACAGAAGTCATTCAGGGATACGCGAGCATCAAAACCCGAAGGAAAACGGCGTATATGCCAACAAACCGGTCATTAAAGGAAACGCGAGATATCGATTCACCAGCCCAAGAACAAAACTCTCACATGTTACATACATATCTACAGGGAACGACTATTTTGCAGTTAAAACATAAATCATTGGTAGTTGCAGCAAAACGCAGGATGGTACGTTCAGAAAAAAAAAAAAAAAAAACCTTCACACTCATTAAAGTTATTAAATCATTTTTCCCACCAGATGTTTCATTTATCACACCGAGGCTCATTCAGCAAGCTCCGATCCTGCTGAACGTTAAGCTCTGTGGAATAACACACAAACAGATACACATTCACTGGTGTTTAAGCCTGACCCAGGAGGGGGGGAGGCCATCGTAGCCCTTCAGAAGGTCTGTCTGGCTCAGCGAGGCAGTCAGTCAGGCCGAGCCCCTGCTGGCGACTGGCCCCTTCATTATCTGCTTTTAATTGCTTATTTAATGGGCTCTCCTCAAGCACCGTAGCCCTGCTGTGAGAGTTAGACTGCAGCTTGGCTTCAGCCTTCCTAGCCAACGCTCCGCATCAGCGCGATCACAGCAGGGCATCCAAACCCACGACCAGCATCCTCCTCTTTGTTGTCATTACTGGTTGTCGCTTTAATCGGTACATACAGCTCTGGCTGGAGGGTAAATTCTGCATTTATAGGATCCCATCGCACTGGAAGATGCTCATTTGACCCTTGTTTACTATAATTACACTGTCTGCGCATGTCTCAAACACGTCTTTTCCCCGTTGTGGTACTGCAAACTGCAATTTACCTATTTCGTAGGGAACACCTACGCAATTGCCCTCCAATCACATCAAACAATGAAAGTTGACATGAAATTCACACAGAATTCTGCATTATGTGAAATATAACAGGCAAGTCTAGCTGTTTATATGTAATATTCTGAATTCAGTACACGTCAGTAAATGTTATAGAGCATTTACAAAAGAAGTAGATGGGGCTAATGTTTATGATACGAGTTAAAGTAATATTCTACACTCCCGAAATAAAGGGACAAAAGCTGTCTCATATTAGGCTCAACTATGTGCACTTTTAGTACTAATATGTACCTTTTAGTTACTAAAATGATAGTTAAGTAGCACTAATAAATGGCTAATATTCTAGTAATATTCATGCTAATAAGCAACTTATAGGTGTGACTGTAAAATAAAATGTTAACAAAAATATATGTTTGGTGCTGGTCTTTTTAAACTTTTAATGTTAAAGCAATGGTTAAAAATGAGCCCAATAAGGATATAAAAAGCAGAGATGAAAAACTTAGAATTGTATAAAAGTCACAATGTGAATTAAATGAATAACCTGGGTTCAACACATGTTAAGCTCAGTTTGAAAGAAATCGTGCCATTTTGTTGATTACCACAAGAAAAGGAGAAAACTCAAGGCTCTGGTAAGGATAAAGGGATAAAAAAATTTAAAAAGCAGAAATTTAAAGCTTATACAAGTCATATTTTGATTTAATAAAGTAATATTTTGATTCTCAAGTAATATTAAGAGATCAGCTAATGTTAATCTCAGTTGAAAGCATTGGTGCAATTTTGCTTATTACCAAAAAAAATAAAAAAAATAAAACTGTCTCTTTGAGAGAAAAAAAAAAAAAGATTTACAATGGAAGCAAACAGCTATTTTTTTAATATATTATTTATTTATTTATTTACAGAATTGTATTGCTTACAAAAAAAAGTTAAATAAACCTATATATAACTCCAAACTACAGTATACTGTATAACCGTATGTTAAAAAACTGAATATAATTTTACACAGAAAAGGTTAGCAAGTGATTTTTCATACAAGCATGCATATTATTTACTTCTTATAATACATATATACTTGACACATTGAATATTTTTAATCTTCACAGATTGGCCCCATACATTTCCATTGTAAGTGCCTCATTGTAACCCATCTTCAAAAAAAACACACACAATTAAGTCAAATTTAGTTTTTGTATTAATCAACATTATGGCACAAATACTGTCAATTGAGCTTAACATGTACTGAACCCAATATATTCCTTTAAGCACTGAATAAAAAGGCATTAATGCCAGATTGAATGCTGTAGTTGATTGCCTGCTCTGCTCTGATTGCTGCACAATGCACTGGTGAACACCACAAATGCCAAGCTGCTCATCACATGGTTGAAACGGCAGCATGCCAGAGGTGACCTTTTCATCCTATCCCTGTCATGCTCCATCATGTCATGCTCCTAACCCACGGCAATGCCACACAGACAGCACTTCTTCAATGCTATTGAGCGCACTGCACAGCTCTGAGACCGAAACCACAGAGCAATATGAATACCTGCAAGCAAAAACAAACAAAAAAAAACATGGCGCGGTTGCATATGTAGAGCTTTTATGAGAGGATATGTAACGCTTGGCTGATGGCTGGTGTCTCAAAATGTGCAAGGAACATATTGAACGGTGACGCCACCAAGTGGAACGCATCACCACTCTCTGCTCATTACTGCTTTCCACAAGACATTAGCTCAGCAGTCAGGCGAGCTTTAATTATAGAGGCCGGCTCCAATACCACATCCTGAGTTTAAACGTCAAAACACAGGTGTAAACATTCCATGAGAGGTGCTTAGCCATGCGGAAAAGAATAAAGCCTGTAAAAGTATAAGACATTAAACAATTCCATTCCCGTGTTGTGCTGTTTGTGAAATCGGAGAGACATTCACTTATCTTATAGTCTGTGAACAAAAACACACAGTCAATAATGCCCAATTCTTAAACTCAGACTAACTGAAAGAGTTTTTCCCCCTCTAGCGGCATGTAATCTAATCGAGCCGATCAATATGCATCCTCCCCCGAATCATTAAAAGACAAGCAGTCCAGTCAGCTCAGATTTTCAATATGATTGCAGAAATTCTACAATTGCACTTCCTCCACTGACAAGTCATTTGTAAGAAGAAAGCGAACATTACAAATTAAGTAATTAAGTCTGACTGGAGCAAAAACAAATAGCAAAGCTTTTATATTGCTTCCAGTAAATGCAAAGTCATTAGTGATTTGGGCTAACAAGCAATTGACAGTGGATTAAATAATTTTAATGAGGTGCAAGGCTTTCCTCTAGCCAAATACAAGAATAATTAAATAAGAGCAAAATAAACGCTAGTTTATGTGTCCGAGGCTTCAAATTTCAGTGTAAAAAAAATCGAGATAAAAATAAAATACAAATAAATTAATGAGCTGAATCATTTAATTAATGCTTATCTCTTACTACGAGCAATTCAAGGAAGGGAAAGTTGTACTATTTACTTTAAGGAACATTTTAACTCATCACACTACAGACTTCAAAGTCTCATTTACTAATTAATACAAATGAAGTAACACTAAGACTCTGAGCTTGAAGGAGGATAATGCTGTACTGTCTTCTTACTGAAGGATAATGCACTCAGGGCTGCATTTGCATCTACATCAAAATGCTTTGTGCAGCCTGCAAAGCAAAAAAAACTAAACAAAAAAGACCACTTATGTTTAAACCAATAAAAGAGCACCTGGCAAATATGATAAGCTTGTGCGATCGGGCTCTGTGCCAACTTAGTGCGTCATATACCTGCTCATTTATGGCTTGGTGAAGTAAAGATAATCAGCTCTGAAAGCGTTTGCTGACTCAGAATAATATGTTGTCAAAACATGTTGTGATTAGGGAGATCATGAAAGCAGATGCAAAACATGGCAAAAAAAATCATAATAATAATAAACAATGTTATTTTACATTCAAAAAATACTATTTCTTAAAATAAATTAATAAAATAATTGTTCACGTTATTGCTGAAAAAACACAGGGTGCGAACTACTTCACCAAAAATTCACAAGTCTGCATTAAAAGAACACAAATAAGTCTATAAAACAAAGTGACGACAAATTATGTGTTTTGCCTGCGAGTCACAAGCTAATTCAAAAAATGCATTCAGCAGCTCACATAATAAATTTAGCAAGCACTCATTTATATAACCGCACATATAAATGTGAATCACTTCCCTATGGACAGCAGAAATACAGACCTTTGACATATTACAGAAGAGACGCATAAAGATCTTTAAAGAGAAGTTACTGTACTGCTGAAATATGAGTTTGCAGTTATTGCATTTCACAGTTTTAGCTATGTGCAGAGATTTGAAGCAAAAGTGCAATAGATTTCTGGACTGTCACGGAGAACCAACAGCTGGCATGCTGTGTCAAATAAAACACAATCTGTGTGCTGGAAGTGCTTCTTCCTATAGTGTCGATTGGATTACACATTTCCTGACCTCTGCTCCTGCAGTCTGTTGCTAGCGCTCTAGTTTCTTATGTGATGTTGAGCTGAGATCAAATAAGGACATCTGAAACCTCCTGTCATACTGATTTCTTCCAGTATATCGGTATAAAATAATGGCCCTGCAGGAACACTGTTTGGATTTTTTGATTGTGTGTGTGTGGATTGTAAATATAGATAGATGTAAAAGATGCAGCAGGTGTTCTCTGTTGGGTGTGCATGAAGACAGATGAGCTACTCACATCTTCTATATTGATGATGATGAACCCCCATAATTCCACACACCTGCACCTTTGGAGACATGGCGGGAGGAAGCAGATCTAGGTATTGCAGTGAAGCTGTATATATCTATCTATACTGTATATATATATATTTTTTTTTTTGTTTTGTTTTGTTTTGTTTTTGTTTTTTGTGTGTGTGCTTTCAGAAGTGCAGGAATGAAACATTGTTCTCTATGGTTATGCTTACACTGCGGCAATTACTGTTGTTAGTCCTGTGTGGAGTAACTGAAGGTAATGATTACTGTATGTGATAACTGAAATGACTAAATTAAATGGACTGAATTTTGAGGGGAAAGTTTGTTGATATGTACTGTATGAGCAGAAGCAGAGTTAACATAATATTACTGCATAATATATGCTGCTATTCAAAGATATTTTAAAATAAATAAGTATGCAGATACTTAAGCAAAAAGACAGTACAAGTAGTAATAGGAATAATATTATAATAATATTGATCATGATCCTTCAGAAATCATTCTAATATGCTTGTTTGTGCTCAAGAAATATTATTTAAAAGCATTTATTTGAAATATAAATATTTTGCAACATTATACATGTCTTTACTGTCACTTTGCACAAATTTGCTTTAAAAAAAAATTAAAATCTTTAAAAAATGCTGTCAGTTATTCATGTCAGCTACTTTCTCTAGTCATGAAGAGCAGCAAGAAATGCATGTTGTGTGGCTGAAAAGGAAAAAATAAAAATAAAATGATTTGATAAATAAACAACACAGCTAAGAGGATTAGTTTATCTCCCAACTCTCTTATAAATAAATAACTTGATGGAAGCAGAAAGTTCTGGGTTGCATATCTAAGAGGAAAATAAAAATTGTTTATGATAACTATTAAAATGTAAATAAGTATTTAATTCTGCAGTATATGTGAATCAGTATTGCCACATGCAATACTGAAAGCTATTGCAAGTTGCAAGTCATCAATTCAACATGCATCAGGTGGTCAGTGAACGGACTGAGGTGTTTAAAATCCAGATTATTACTCATGAGAGCAGTCTCACACATGGAAAACACCTTCTCTGCTCTAATGAAGCTGTATTTCACCACAATCAATTAGTCTGGTTGCAATGTACTGCTCCTGCTCCCTATTTCAAAAATAAATTGCTACCTTGACAGATGACCTTATTTATGGTCGTACTTGCATGTGGGTTCACTTATTTGCTCTATCCTCTCCAATCCCCAACGACCTCTTTCGGGACGCTTTTGGTAAGTCCTACTGAACATATCTGAATGTTGCAGCAGATACACGAAAACATAACTGCGTGATACTTAATTGTATGAGATCAGAGCCATACGCCCTGAGAAACAGAGGGTGACATGGAGTGAATTCAAAAAATGGCTGCTGGCAGCCTTTCCCAATATGGACACAGAATGACAATGTCACATAGTCACTCATTACGGCGGGTTTCCAAGGTCAAAATCGTGTCTCCAGCAGCAACACGGCTGACACAGAAAGCATATGTGCTAATGCTGAGACATAGTGAGTCAAAAACCAGGCTGCTCTATTTTGGTACAAGAGCTAAAACACGCAGGCAGTGTGTTTGTGTATGCAGAAATATAACTTGACATGGTTAACGCTTTTAATAACCAATTAAGTAGTTATCTTTCTCAGGCTGAACATACAAATTAATATACAAATCTTATTAACCCATACTAAACCAAATATCCTGTATATTTCTTGCACACATTTTATAATAATATATATTTATATTTATAACAATAACTATATCGGATAACATGACCTAACAATGAAAAATACTTCTAATTACTACTTCTTAATACTTAATTAATACTTCTTCAGATATTAATATTAAAGGTACAGTTCAGACAAAACTGAAAGTTGTTAAAAATGTAAAATATACTCACCCCCAGGCCATCCAAGATGTATATGAGTTTGTTTCTTCATCAGAACTGATTTAAAAAAAAAAAAATCTAAATTAGAATGACATCACTTGCTCACCAGTGAATGGGTGCCGTTAGAATGAGATTTCAAAAGATAAAGTGTTTTTTTTTTTATTATTATTTTTTTTTTACAAAAATGCTGTTCTTTACTTCACAAGCTATTTATTGGATTATTATTTATTTTTTATTTATTTATTCTTTAGGAGTTTGGACTCTCATTCTGACGGCACCCATTCACTGCAGAGGACCCACTGGTGAGCAAGTAATGTAATGCTCATTTCTCTAAATCTATTTTGAAGAAGAAACAAACTCAACACATTTTGGATGGCCTAGGGGTGAGTACACTTTCAGGAAATTATAATTAAAAAAAAAAATATATATATATATACATATATATATAGAGAGAGAGAGAGTAATATAATAATAATATTAATAGTAAAAAACAAGAAAAAAACAGCTAACATTAACTAAAACATACAGTTGTATTAGTATTAACTAAAATTAACAAAGATAAATCAATTTTGTGCAAATAAATATATAATATAATTTATAAATGTATTGTTAGTTAATGCAGTAATTGGTGTTACTAATATTACCTTATTGTAAAGTGTTTCCTATTTTATATTCGCTTTAAGTTGTACCCACTGTGAAAGTATAGGTCTGGCTATAGCATGATATGCCATAACTCTTTAAATCTGTGAATTGAGGGCTGCTGTCATCCAATCCCATTAGATTAATGCCACCTCATAATCAAATGCTAATTTAATCCCATCATCCATGTAAAGTGATTCATGTTAAAGGTGCCCCATTAATGTGTCTACTGTAATATTCAGCTTCAGATGGTTGGAAAGAAGTTAATTATGAGGAAAAATGAGTTTCACTATCAGTGATACGGATGAGATAGAGGTTGAGAAATGTGATCAATGTAAGACTGAAAAGAAAGTAAATATGTAACATTAATACTACATTTAAAATATATATATAAAATAATAATAATAATAATAAATGTTGCTACAAAAAAATTTAACCTCTAGAAAATTTGAGAATAAGTATAGAACTAAAAGGTATAAGAACACGAATATTAATTAAGTGGTTAAAGGTTTTTAAAAATCTATATTATATATTGATTGCAAGAGCAGGTTTAAAAAATGTTTCTGAGCTACATTATTTCCTGACACAGCCTCATGGGTATTTTAAAATGCCTTGAGTTTTATTACACCTTTAAAAATGTGCAAAACATCCAAACCCACCAATGTCTTGGGACCAAGAAATCAGAAACTGTTAGCTGCGCTACACTCCTCTGTCGACAAAACTCAAACTAAAATAGCAAAATTTAACATACAGTCAGGCACTTGTTAACGTATATCACTTTTACAAAAGTGTTTCTTCTCGCTGTCTAGCTGGGCAACACAATGCTGCTCGTCTCTTATTGTGTCTCTGTAGATTTGTGCTGCATTTTGCCATTTATTTCCTGAGTCAGTCAACCACGTAAACGTTTATCTACAGGCACTGAACATCTCAGAAGAGATGGCTGGGTTGGATTCTTAAGGGTGATGGTCTGATTTTAGTTTTATCAGGATGTTTCAGGACACCACAGAATCCTCACCTAACAAATTTGGGCCTCCATCCAGCTGGCCTGAAATGTCTTCATCTGCCTCACAAACAGAGCCTGGTCAGTCTATGTGCTTTACACTATTTAAAAAAAAAATAAGCTAGCCAAGGTCAGTCGTTTCTTTACCGCAGAGAAAATTTCTCTTAGACGATTCATATTATAGCATTTTATCTTTTTAACAAAATATACAGACAACAAAGCATGGTTATATAAATTTTGACTTGTACACAATGACATGGATACAAACTTAAACTAAAAGTTGTGTTAAATATGCTAGATAGAATGGGAAAAACACATTGCGGATATACTCTTTCTATAACAATAATGTACAAGACAAACATCTAAAGCTATGGATATCTAAAGCATGCTGTAAGTAATTCGCAATATTGCTTTCCTATAAGCCCCTAAGGGGATACAGTGATAGAAAAACCTGAGATGGAGAAGAAAAATATATTTCAACGTTTTTGTGTTCTTTAGTTATGGCATTAAACTTTTCTCTGGGCAAAAACAAAAACTTGCAAGAAAATACAAAACCTGTGTTGGAAAAACTTTATTTCAGTGTTTCTTTTTTCTAAGTAAACACAAGTAAGTTTCGTAGAGAGAACACAAAAATTTTGCAGGTTAATACAAAAAACATTGAAATACTTGTTTATTTGTTTTTTCTCTTATCTCATATTTTCCCCTTAGGGGCTCAGTGTATATTTGTAGTGTGATATCCTGTTCTATTTGTTAAATGTCAATATATTTATAAAGCAACATTTGAAAAACAGTATAACGTGTTTGAACATTTTTTTTGGCCCTAACCAAAATATAAAATTAGATTATATTTTAACATAAAATTTAGTTCAATTATAATAAAATATTAAATTAATTTATAGAATATTTTCATCAGAAGACAAAAAAATAATAACCGTAAAACAAACTGATTGTGACCTTTTGACTGATCATTTGTTTGGCTATGCATGACTTAGATTATAAACTGGTAATTCCATAAACACGACAGAGGTGAGAATCCAGACCGATAACATTCCACCTGTGTATTCCACCCAGATTCAGTTCAATTTCCGAACACTTCTTTTAACAGATAAATTCTGTGTCAGTCTATGCAGTACAAAAAGCAGGATAAGATCCTTCCACAGAACCATGGTACAGCAGAATCTAAGACTTCCCGAGAGATAGGAATAGCATGATCCATTTTATCTGAAACAGGAAAGGAGCTTTTTCAGCTTTGCGGCACAATACCGTTAGATTACTATTACTTTTACAGCGCTAACAGTGCCTTAGGGTTGCTTTACTTGGATCTGGCGCTTGAAGATGCTATTAATGCCTCACACGAGACATATACCTCCGGAAACACATATATCCATAGTAAGCTGTGTCATTACTGAAAGGAGGTAACAACAGCAGGACATCCCACCGGATAATCTGCAGGCAAAGACGTACAAAGGACAGAGCTGCGGTTTCTTGGCCCGTCGCACAGGCAGGAAGACAGGTGCTCAGATCAGCCCGCTGACCTTTACGTATCCCACCTATCCCGCAGGAGATGGCGGCACGCCGCAAAGCACCACCGATCTTCACATATTCGGCTCTTAATAACCAGCCCCCACCTCTGTACGTCCCAGTGGAGATCCAGACGGAGTCACCGGCCCTTTGTCCTCCAGTCGAGGTGTGGGAGTTTAAAGGAAAAGAGGTGAAGAAGTGAAGGCACGGGTGGATGAGTAGGATTAGAGGAGGGTTGAGAAGAGCAAAGGAACGTGGATCAAAGATGGACACTTCACAGAAGAGCAGCGGCATAAGGGTGAACCGAGATCATACAGAAGGTCACCTGTTTCTATATCCGCGTGTTATTGTCCGAAGGTTGACGCCGTTGCTCCCTCAAAGATCTGCGTCTTTAAAAACAGATGGGCAGTTGGAGGTTGTTGGGAGGTTACAATATCCCTTTGGGGTCTCTTTGCAGGTGGCTTTTAATTTTGGTGATTTGCATATATTCAATCAGTATGAGTAATTGAAGAAGGAGCAGACAGAGCAGAGATGCGACCGATTTCACCGCCGTTTAAAGAAGACGAGCCTACAGCTGTTGAGATCAGCTGATGACACAGATAATCTTGACACTGACTGATGTGTCTAATCACCAAAAGTATCAGCACAATCAATTGCCCTTCCCCACAGCATTTCAAAAAAGTGCTTTTCTCGCAACCCGGGAGAGACGAGCGCGTTCTGGCGGCACACAAACAGAGCGAGATAATAAACGACCTTGACAATGTCAGGTGTGCCAGAGATAAAGGCCACCTACAGTACGGACCCTCCTGTTCTTCATTTTTGCCAAAGACCGCTCAGTCGCTCGACTGCCAACAAGAGTCGCTGTCTACGCCGGTGGTCTCCGCTTAGGTTCGGATGCCCGGAGTAATTAAGGCTTGAATTAAGTTGGGCTTATAAGTGAGAGTTAAGGTTAAGAGTTTGAAATCTGCATGGCACTCTGTTCTGCTGAATTCATTTTAACAACCTCACCTCGAGCTGGGCTTCTTAGGTGGTATACTAATGAAACATAAATCACACCGGAATGAAATGACAGATAATGGTAGGTGTGCGAAGTACTGACGTGTTCCGCGGACTGCCCAGATTTGAAGGGCACAACTAAAATGAGGCGCAGGAAGAAAAGAGCTTAGCGAAACCGTAATTATCAACATCCTGGCAAATGGAGCGCCGAGTGTTGCCATGGCATAATTGGCAGTTAGATTTTGCAGTGGCTGTTATCGACTTAGTAATCTAGCAGGATGCTGCTGTCACATCTATATGAACAACTATTCAGTCTTGCAGTGGTTAGCAGATCTGGCTGAACCTTTAGCCTCTGAGGTTGGAAGATTTGGCTAACTGCTGCGCTACTACTCCAAGCCCTACACAACCTTTCCCTCATGTTATCACAGCAACCGCAAAGCACCTGGAAAGAGGTCGTGGGTCACTTCCCAGCAATCCTTACTGTTACTTCGTGCCCTAAGAGTGTTCTGATTGGAGGCTGAGGGTGGGCTGACCCAGACACACTGAAACATGGCCAAAGACATAAGGGGAGAAAAACAGAACAAAAATCATCATCATTCATCTCAAGATGCCACTGCCGGCAACATAAACAACCTTGCGGTTTGGATTTCCCTTTGAAGTATCCTCTTCCTTCAGCCAGGAGTGAGAATGCAGCTATCATTTCAGACAGGACTTACTGGAAAAGGTGAATATGAGACCGCAGAGCTGTCAGCCCTCGCTGAATTTAGACAGCCTGATGCTCACATTTGGGGAATGGCAAGATATTTTATTAATGATTTTTTTTTTTTTTTTTAAATATCACAATATACAATGACACTTTCTTGGAAGCCTGTATAATAAATATTAGGACTGGGCAGTTTTTTTTTTTTTAATGATTTTAAATGTAATGTTTTGCTATAATTAATTTATTTGTTTGTTTGTTTTAAAACAAGGAATTTAACACAAATATAAGCAAACATTTCAAATAGACAATTTGTAAATGATAAAGCTTAAGAGAAAAAATGTCATGACGTACAACTACTGTGTGTTTGCATGATGGTGACAGGCTGCTGTTATATTGGTAACACTTTATTTTACTGTCCTGTTCCTCATACTATGAATTTATTGTAGTTATTACAATAATAAGATAATAACTAGGTACTAACCCTAAACCTCCCCCTTAACCTAACCCTATAGTTACTTTATATTACCAGTACTTGCTTGGGTAAGTACATTGTAAGTGCATGTACCGTAAAGTGTAACCGTTATATTTAAAGTAATTTTGAATTTGAATTACTTTGATATTTTATACCAAATGTCTACATTTTGGCTAAGAAATATTTAGGATTTTTCTTATATAATTTCAGAACATAACAGGACGTTTAAGACAAGTTACTGTATTTCACTTTGCGCACAATAAACCCTTCTATAACAAGACGCTTTTTCAAGTTTTTTTTATTTGATTAGTTAAACATAACAAAAAGGAAAGATGATTATCTTTTATTAGTCAAATAAAACAAAGTATAATATAAAAATATAGTGGACAATTATATATATACAGTGCCCTCCACTAATATTGGCACCCTTGGTAAATCTGAGCAAAGGTGGCTGTGAAAATAAATCTGCATTGTTTATCGTTTTGATCGTATATATGTATATACATACATACATACACACACACATACATACTGGTGAAGTTCTCAGAAGCACTCGCATGGCATTAGCAGGCTGCTGGGTGGCCAGGCGGCAGGCGGAGGGTTTTCTGACTGAAGGCTCTGACACTGAGTGTTCCTGACAGCTCTGAAACAGGTCAGATGAGACGAGCCCCGGTGCTTTGATTGCTAACTGACACATTAATATGTATTGTGTCTGCAGATGCAATTATATTCAGGGCAGCGTGTATTATTATAAATATCAACACCTGGCCCAGATAATTTGAGGGTCCCTGGCCGGCACTCAACCTTGGATTTCAATCTAACTTTCCGAGAACAGGTTTCTGTAATTACCATTTCCATCTGAAAAAGAGACAAGGAAAAAGAGAGCAAAAAAGAGAGAAAAATCCCAGTGTGCGTTTAAGAGCACGAAAAACTAACAAACTACAAATTACGTGAGTAGTGCTATTACAGATATGTAATACAGATATGAGTACTGCAGATACATTATGTAGCTTTCTTTAAAACTCACATTACATTATTCTTTGTCTCTGTCTCTAATTAAAGCTTTAGAGCCATGGTGTGAATCTGCCCTTAGCTGTCATGGATTCATCCTTTACACATAAACTGATTTCTGCTCTCTGATGCCTGCACCTTATGTACTTCCTTAATTCAATTTAAACTGGTAAACTGAACAAATGGCCACTTTATGTATACAATGTATCTTTAACATTAGATATTAGAGAGAATGAATTATAACAAAATAACAAAAGCAGCTTCTTACTAGAAAACCATACTTTTTTTTTCTTAGATTATTTTTTTTGGCATTTTTTAGCCTTTATTAGATAGGACAGATCAAAGTTGACAAGAAGTGAATTGGGAGAGAGAGAGGAGGAATGGGATCGGGAAAGGTCTGCGAGCCGGGACGCGAACTCGCAACGCCGCTATATGTTGGCGCACTGCCCACGAGGCTACAGGCGCCGACAAAAACCATACTTTTTAAAGCAGCTGAGTTATTGAGAAATATTTAGGCAAGCAGTATCCCTATGATCAGCAGAACATGGAAAGAAGAAAAAGTCTAAATGTACACTATAAGTGAAGTTCTGTATACAGGACAATGGCATTATTATTATTAATAGTCTTCAGATGGTTTATTTTAATTATTTTTCAAAACAGGCAAACCTGAAGGCTACTTAACAACATTATTTCTACTTCAGTGGACAAATACACATAACAGAAGACGCATAAGATGCATTCCTTTGGCCAAGCTTTGATCAGTGGAAACATTTAAAGTCCACATCAATCAAAATGGACCATATGCACTTCCTTGATACATGAATGTACAAAAGAACACTGCATCAAAATGTAATAACTTACTTTATTATCTTTAATGAAAATGTAATAACTTGCTCTTCCTCTGAAATGACTTGTTTTCTGTTGATGTTATACCTTATTATCAATAAAATGAAAACTAGACAAAAAAAGCACCATGTACCATGCAACCTCTTCAATTTTTTAACACTAGCATGATTCACCTCCCGTTTGATTTGCATGGATTTGAGTTTGGATTTGAAGAGTATTTGAGGTCACAGTTGAGTGGACATGAGCAGAGGGGCGTTGCTGGATCCAGGCATCACACAGTCTGCATACACCCAGCAGCAGCTGAGCTGCATTAATGTGGCTGGATTAGGGGTGAGTGCAGCTACATTGAAAGTTTACAAGCTGCTCCTTCTGTTCTTTGATTAAACAGTTCAGCTTGGATAAACACGGCCATTCGAAGAATATTCCCCAACACACACAAACACACGCAAGCACTCTAATCATCCAAGGGCCGGCGCAAACTCACAACAATTCTCTGGTGGTAAGCCGATCTTTTGATTTCTAGAGTAATCCACCCATGAGCCGGTTACAATAACCAAGAGGAACGGCATACAGAATCAGTTATGTATGTCCAACTGCCTTTCACACTTCTGCTGCTGAAAAATAAAAGAGCCACTGATGCAGTTCTACACACATAATTGGTCCGACTTAAGAGAGGTAGGATTTACTTTAAATCAGTGCTTTAGGATTGGATTTGTGGATTGTGTCACAGTCAAGTCTAATGTATAAAACTAAATGACATACAGGGGAAAAAAAAAAAAAAAATCTAAACCTCTTTGACCTTGAATATTTCATTATTTTACTTTATTGGTAAATATTCCGTGAAGCTTTTTTAAAATCATAACCTTAAAAACAATATTTAATATCTGTTTTCAAAGCTGATAATAATAAATGTTTATGCATATTAGATCATCACATTGATACTGAAGGATCGTGTGACAATAGCTATGTTTCCAACCAAAGATTCAAATTAACGTATGCGCAATACTGGAATATCGCATGAAACGCATGCAAATAAAACACCATTTCCAGATTGCACATTTTTAGAATTTATGCGCATCTTGGCGCTTCCATCCAGCATTTTTTCATGCGATATTGCAAAATGTGCATAAAAAATGGGTGGATGGAAATGTAGATATTGAAAACTGGAGTAAGGACTGCTAAAAAAAAAATCAGCTTTGCATCACAGAAATAAAATATTTTGAAAATTGTTATTTTAAATTGAAATAATGTTTCACAGCGAAAGTGCTTTTTAATGTTTTCTAAACGGATGTTCTTTTAGTTTTCTGATCTGTCTGGCAAACAATTAAAATAGTTGGGGAAAGAAGAAAAAAAAAAACTTAAAACAATCCATAACACCCTAGCAACCACACTGCAAAATGCTAACAACCACTCTGAACAGCTTAGCCACCATTCAACAACACCCACTCTGAAGCTTTGCAACACCTCAACACCCAAGGCAACCACATCAGAAAAAGGTTAACAATGACTGTTAAATAGTTCAGCAACCCCTTGGCAAAGTGATTGCAATTTCACGATTCCAGTACGTTGCTAAATAGTTACTAACCTGTAAACTTTTCCTGATATGGTTGCTAGGGTGCCACCTGTTTTCTCGTTTGATTTTACATCACTTTTCTCAATTCATTTTTCTCATTGTTGATGTTCTCTAGCATATTACCTGCACTGCATGCTCACCTCTCTCCCTTTTGTCTTATTTCCCTGTGTTTATTGTCTCATTTTACACTCTATACTCCTCTTTTGCAAATGGCCAGTTTTAGCCAGAGCTTCTCATGCCTGTCAATCAGTCCAGACTGATGCAGACCAGGCTGGACCACCGAAGGAGCATATCAGCGTGCAGATGCCCGTACAGATGTCCATACAGGCCGCCGATGTTTGTCCTATTAGTCAATCAGCATGTGTGAGCAGAACAACCACATCTGCAACTATATTCTGATGTGGCTGTAGAAGCCAACGCTTAGCCGCTGTCATAAGCAAAGGAAAAGCAGCTATCCCCCAGTGGAGCTCTCAGCAGTGCTGGATCTGGGGGTGATCTGAGAGCTCTGTTTTCCCCCCAGGCTGACTGCATCTATGCTTGCTATTCCACAGGGAGATGGCATCCAGTGTCCCGACACTGAAGGCTGCCCACACAAGCCGACAGCCAGGGGAAAACACACTGCTAATAGGATGAGTGAAACAGCTTTGTAAACACAGCAATCTCATGAAGCAGTGATGTGACGCGGACAAAGTGTGTTTGTAGTGTATGTAGACATCTAGAGTAATTCAAACACCAACACAACTCTAACGTATACTGCCATAGCTCATTTATAGCTACCAGGAAAGGCACATGGGATTGGTTGAAGGAGACTAGGATGAAATTCCATGTTCAAGAACAGGCAAATGGAAGAGGAGTTAAAGCTGGTTTGGGAACATTAGCATTTCCTATTCTTCCCTTGAGAAAAGCACTTCACCCAAGTAACTTTAAGAATATTTGTCATTATATTAGGAGTACTGTATGTCGCTATAGGAATACGTGTCATAGCTTAAAGTTAAATGATCGCTTTCATCCATTTAAGAGATAAGTACTGTATTTATCAACCAAGGAAATCACATTACATTGATCTACAGTAACAGTAAAGACGTTTATGTTTCAAACGATTTCCATTTGAAGTGAATGCTGTTCCTAGGAACTCTCTTTCATTAAAGAATCCTGGGAATATACCTGTATCACAAAACTATTACACAGCGCACGTCGTCTTGAGCAGCAAATCAGCATAGAATCATTTCTGAAGGATCGTGTGACGCTAAAAACTGGAGTTATTGCAGGAATGAATTAGAAGTATTTTTTTTTTAAAATTTCATTTTAAATTTCAATCATTTTTTGCAGTTTTACAGTTTTCCCCCCCTTTCTTAACCAAATACATTTATACAATTGTATATTAAAATGTATTATTTTAATAAAGGTCAGTATGACTATGAAAAAAATAAAAATATATATAATATGTTGCAAGCTATAAGCACCTGGGCATCCTATTTGATAGTCAGTTAACTTTTAACCTTGAAATTGCTCTCAAAACTTAAGCTCAAATTGCAGTTTTACTACAGAAATAGATCTTTATTTTCTTTTAAAGCAAGGAAATATTTGGTATCTGCTACCTTCTTACCACTCTTGGATTATGGTGATATATGAATGCCCCAGGATATTATCTAAAAAAAAAAAACTTGATTCTGTTTTTCACAGCGCCTTATGTTTTATTACTGGTTGCAGTTATCAAACACATCACTTTTTATGAGAAGGCTGAGTTACAGTACCATCGTTGTTTACTCGTAGAAGTTTTAATTGGTATTGTTTTATTTATAAGTCTATTCGTGGTCTAACTCCATCTTATTTGTCTCTGAGCTTTTCTAAATCAAATGTATGTTACAAACTATGTTCAAATGATCATTTATATTTTAAAGTCCCTCGGGTTTGAACTGAGCACGGAAAAAAGGGTTTTGGATATAATGCTACTTTGGCTTGGAATAATCTACAAAGCATTCTAAAGCTGAGTGTGCTTCCATCATTACATGATTTTAAGATATGTGTGTTTTGTCCTTTGGTAAATTGTTGTTGTGGTTTTTTATTTGTGTTGTGTATTATGATGTACTT
Source organism: Enteromius mattozi (assembly GCA_032359235.1). Lineage (NCBI taxonomy): Eukaryota > Metazoa > Chordata > Actinopteri > Cypriniformes > Cyprinidae > Enteromius > Enteromius mattozi. The sequence continues at coordinate 4,033,958 of JAUMHE010000016.1, forward strand.
GTATGTGTTATGTTATTTGATGCTGCTTTCTTGGCCAGGTCACTCTTGCAAAATCTCAATGTTTTTAACCTGGGTAAATAAAGAAAATGAATGAAGATGACAACCTTTATGAAGACCTTTGTAACAACCTTTTTAAGACCAAGTAAATAAAATGTAAGAACCTAACTGAAGGGAGCACAATATGTTCCCTAAAACACTGTAGTTTTTAAAAATTAAGTATTTTTTTCTTAGCCACTGATCAAATTTAATAGAGATTATGATTAAAACGAAAACAAATATATCTGTGAAGAGGCTGAGAAAAAATAACTTAATTCAAAGGGAAGTGTTTTTTTAGCTCACTGACAGATATTTATTCTTCTTTTAAACTGATATTTGATCATCTGTTAGTTGTATTGGAAAACAAGGCAGAAATACTGTTGTTGTTGTTGATGTTTCTCCTGTGCCTGGAACATTTAATGCCAGACCTTTATTATTTTCAGACTTTGTACTCTAATTTTAAGACCTTTTTTAGATGGCAAAAAACCCTGAAAAAATATAATTACCCTACTTAAAATGTAAAAGTCAAGACAAACATGATCCTCGTCAGTCGTGGAGTTCATATCCACTGCCTTCCCACAAGCCTCAAAACATTTTAAATGCCAGTACATTCTGACAGGTCAATTGCTACTTCCTTTCTGTCAGATGAGCAGGAAATCTCAAAAAGTGCACTTTACTCTTGCGATCCACTTTCATCACTGCATCTTCTCTATGTCTTGTTCACTCACTTCTGTTTTCCTCTCCAGACATTGTCAAAGGCTAAACAGAGGGCTTGTGTGCCAGCTTCCACATGTTACCTTCCATCTGGTGCTGCTGCTGATGAAACACTACAAGAGACTAACTTCTACCTAATGAGTGTGTGTGTGTGTGTGTGTTATATCTTTGTCCTATTTTATCAGCCATATGTTTATTCTGACATGTAGGTGTATGTGTTTGATTGCTTAAGATTACATGTAAAGAACATTTGTAGTCATCTCCTTGCCTAAGAAAGTACAGTACATTTCAGAGTCTTTGTTTGAATAACCAGAGCTTTTTTCCACATCCCTTGGTTTATGTCAGAACGGAGAAGAAATTTTCCTTCCCTTTGCTTCTTTTCCATTTATTTTCAGACAGCAGCCTTGAGCGAGAGGCAGAAGAAGTCTGACTTCTGATGGATGTTCACTCCCCCATTCGCTTAAAGTACATCTTGTTGCCTCTGAGAGTTTTGCAGTGACTGGTTTCTTTTTCAGGCAAAGCCATCACCTGCCCCTGCTTGCCTCTGAGGCTATTAGGATGAAACTACGGATGAAAAGATAAAGCTAAGGTGACTGTGTACTTTACTTGTCAGACTGAACAAGGTTCGCCCTTTTAATCATGTCTCATTAACATAATCAATAGCAGCCAGTTTGCTCACTTTGTGCTGCAATTATGTCAAGGACAAGTGCCTGCTCATTAGTTGAAAATGTTAATTTCTAGGTGTAACTAAGTATTTCTTGCTGTGGTCTGAAAAAAAGAGAATCTAGAAAGGTCTCAAAATAAAATCAACCAAAAAATATTTCAGCAATGCACAGCTAAGAAATATCGGCTGCTTTTTAGTATGCATATTACTAACATATTGGTTGTTTTATGGTACTTCTAAAGCACATATTCTGTTAATTAAGGAAAAAGTTATAGTTAATAGTGAGATGAACCCTCATAGCAAACACTAAATTCTTAAATATATATACATTATATACATATACAGGTCCTTTTCAAAATATTAGCATATTGTGATAAAGTTCATTATTTTCTGTAATGTACTGATAAACATTAGAC
>JAUMHE010000016.1:4038151-4076847 GCA_032359235.1 Enteromius mattozi
AAATTTTAGTCTCAGAAGAATAATAATAAGTTTAAGTGCTACATCAGTAAGTTGGCTTTCTCAAGCCAACTTAATTACACATTTAGGCACAGTCAAGATAGCAGGGCATATGAAAACGAGAAGGACAGCTACTCTTGCTAGACGTCACCATACTGTTGTAATTAGAAGGATGCCACATTCAGCCATGTGCCCTCAGGGGCATTGTCACAGACGCAGCTGTGCCCGCTGAGAAGCCCGGGGCGAAAGAATGCCCCTCTCCAGCCTGGCACCAACACAGAGACAGGATGCTGGGAAAAGAGCTACATTGCTAAAACTACAAAGCCAGATCAGCTGAGCATATATGAGGCCGGCTCAGGGTCAGACAGCAGACAGTAAGGTAAAGGCTCACAATAGAAATGTCCTGTCTTATAATCGGGTTGGGGATTATCTGCAAAACGCAAGACGCTCTCAGTCCGAACCAAAATCATGTTGTGGACAGGGTATAGGCATTAAATCTGTGTTTATGAAGTGCTTAGAGTGCACAAAACACCCACACACGCTAGCACACTATTCTCATTCCCACTGCAGCGAATGTGCTTGTGTTTACTGTCTTATCTGACAGGGATATAATGATTTCATTGGCCCCAGCAGGCAGTGTTACTGCTTGTCAACACAGATTAGGTCATTAAAAATAAAGCTCACCCAAACAGCAAGACCTACAGGTGCATAACCCACACACACACACACACACACACACACACAGAACCTTCCTGTGTCTTCATTTGGATAGGGATACACTGAGACCTGAGAGCAATGGGATTGAGTCTTTAAATCAGCGCATATGCTGGGACTAATCAAATGATAATCAAACATCTGTAAAGTCAAAATCACTACATGAAATCTTTTAAATTATTCAGTTCCATTCACTTGCATAATTTTGTTTTGGATATTAGATGCAGTTTTGTAAACCAGGTAAAACAGGGATTTTATCTAGATTTCATTTGAAAAGTGAGTTAGGCTTTCCTTTGCAAAATTAACTGGCATGTTTGGGTTGTTTGCCAAGGAGATGCAAAGCAGTTATTTAGGGAGACCATGCATTCTCTTTTTCCCAGACCTGCCCTGGATTTTCTAAATTGTCTAAAGCATCTGGGTTTTGGCTTTGTTTTCCTATTGACATGCTCTCTATAGTCTTCATACATTTTATGTATGTGCATCGTTCTCTGTAGTTCCCACCATCCACACCATGATTGGTTGATTATGTACAATGCCTGCATGCTATCAAATTACTTTACAGTTATTATAAAGTATGAATGCAATAAATAATAAAATATACATGAAATTTCGTGCTATTTTGATAACTCAGACAAAATGTTTCTGGAAAGGTAAAGGCACTAAGTCCACACTAAGATGATTATTTTTTAGTTTTTTTTACCTGAGTGGTTGCTAAAAAAAAAAAAAAAATGGTTTACCTAAACATAGCCTGTCATAACTTGTTTTTTTTAACGTATCGGTTTCTTTAACATATCAGAAAAGATGATTTTAACACTGTTAAAAGTCATACAGTTTGAGAGCAATAGCAATACAGTGATGCCTTTTGAAACCCTTTTAAGAAACGCTAAACACGTAAATGGGCTAATGCATGTCTTTTTGTTAATGTACACATTTGAAGTGGAAACAGGCTAAAAGTCAAGGAACCGCATTCAACTGCATTCCTATTTGTAAAAGCAACGTGTTTCTGAGTATTAAAGCGAGCAACGACCTAATACGATGCATGCAAAGTTGCTGTGAAAGCAGGGAGCTCTTTGATGTTGTTGTCAGAGCAATGCATCAGCCAGAGACTTTTAAACATGTATAACATGCACACCTTAAAAGATGCTTACTAACTAAAAGAAGATCAAGCAATTTCAAATATGCTTTCTTTTCGAGGAGTCAGCTCGTGCTGTGGGTAATGGAAATTATGAGCACTGAGCCCTTTAAATTAACTTAATCTGCAGTGGAGGGAGGGGGGGGGGTTCTGACCTTGTAAGGTCACAACACTGGGTACTGGCACAGGGCAAATGTCACTTATCAACACAAACATCTGGTCACAAAAACAAAGCAGCACAGCCAATGTCATGGCAAACACAAGCCCTCCTCATAAGCCTTTTCGAAACCCTAGATGACCCCAATTGCTGAAGAAGGTAGGTGTTTTTGTTTTTGCTGTTTTGTTTGTTTTTTTGTTTTACATTTTACATTTTCTGAAAGTGTTCCCACCAAAAAAAAAAAAGATAGGCATAAATTAAACATGGATAATAATACATATTTCTTTGAGTAGCGAATCAGTATATTAGAATGATCTCTAAATGATCATGTGACACTGTAGGTTGGAGTAATAATGCTGAAAACTCAACTTTGCATCACATTTTCACTGTACTTTAGATATAAAAAAGCAACCGTGAGAATAAAAGGCAAACATAAAAAAGAAGAGAAAGCTCACATTTGTTTAATTGCAAATCTTACTCAAAATTTTATGATTCAGTGTCAACTTCTGTTTGTCACACCATGCCTTGATCTCCTCTATGTCAAATTACAGTTATCTAAATATATCATCTGAAATTATGACTGATCAGCTACAACTGCATGAAGTGACAGCCATTTTGATCAGGCATTTTAAACTGCTATCTCTTCAGCTTTTGATGATGACTTTTTGATGATTTGTCACAACATCGATCTCTTTGCATAGGCTTTGAAGGGGTGAAAAAAAAAAGACTATTCTGGTCTGAGAATACTGTGTGTGTATTTTAAACCAGACTGACGAGAAGCGATTGGAATCAGCCCAAAATGTAAGTGACACCTGCAGTACAGTTCTGCATCTCTGCTTGGTGCAGAAAGACAGATAATTACTACATAATTATATGCAACATGAGCCATTAAAATATCAGATAAAAACACAATTATGCGAGTGTATCATAATGAGAATTCAATCAAATGATGCAAGACGAGGGATGATTGGAGAGCAGGCATGTCTTTCCCTCCATTTTGTGTCACATATGTTGTCCCACATTGTACCATCTGGCAGCCAGTATCATCACCACCACCCAGACAATTTTGTGAAGAGACACTTGCAGCTCTTATTTCTAGCATATAATTGCTTCACTGACTGAATGTAAACTAGTCGATCATTTCGCACATCTGATACACAACATGGAGGAGCGCAGACATTCACTTCATTTTTAAAACACAAACTTGAGCCTCATGGTAAACGTGCTGTTGGAGAGTCAATTAAGCTCATTTTATGTACAAAAAACTCATCAACTTAAGAATAATGCAGTGTATGGGAAATAAACTGTCTGTTAATGCAGCACTGTGTCTACTGATGAGGCTTTAAACAGCCGATTTTAGCTCATGAGCAAGTTGAAATTCTGCAAGCCAAACCACATGGGACGTGAGCTATTGTGGCAAGACACTAAAAATTCAGCTTTTCTTTCAATTTCAGCACATGTAATCCGTGGAATCTAAAATAATTTGCAGTCTGAGTCAATGAATGCAACTGTAAGCTCATGGCTGCTTCCGGAGCATGAAGAAATTGTGCTGGATGAGAGCAAGAATGGCAACAACAAAACACATTTCCATCTCTTTTTCCAAATGTTAGAGAAATAAGGTATACCATTATAGTTAGTACAACTATAGAGAAATTATTTATTTTCTTATTCAAATGATCTCAATTTACATGACAAAAAGCCCCAGTCTATTAGTAGTAGTAGTATTAAACATTAAAATGTTAACACATCATTTATAATCAAGCAATCATCATTACAGTAATGTAAAATATTAGCATTTATTTATGCAAATTAAGCACATATTAATGCCTTATTCTACATAACGTCATTCTACATCCCTAATCCTACGCAATATTTAAACTTAACTACCTTGCTTAACTATTAACAAGCAACAAATTAGGAATTTATTGAGGGAAAAGTCGTAGTTAATAGCTAACAGTCTTTCCTATTCTAAAGTGTTACAGTAACAACAACAGCAATCATAATAATTTGATATTAGTAGCAGTAGTAATATTTAATATAATAATATTTACAATACTTGTATTTTCAAATGTAATTAAATTTAAATTACTCTCTAATTATTCAAAAATTCTAAATATATAAATTTAATTATTGTATGTAATAATCCATAAATAAGGAAAATACATTTTGTGTAAATCAATAAATAAAAGTGTAAGACGCTGCCCGCTGGGGATAAACAGACATACCCCCACACGCACATGCAAACACACACACATAATCAATATTCACCCTTTCCAATTTAGACAAAAGAAAAATAGCAGTCTGATGTGACAACAAAAATGTTTAATGACTTCCAAAGAACTTCTTTTTTCTTTACTAATAGGAATGTCTCCTACTGTTCTACAACACGAGTGGCATCCAAGTGCAATTGGAGATGCCTTGGGGTCCTTCGGGGGGGGGGGGGGCCTGAGGCACACAGCTGGGCTGGGAGTCTCATGACCTGGTGAATGGTGTGGGGGGTTGGACGACCTGCTATCACTCAGCGGGATGGCAGTCTGTTCAGCAAGCAGTGATATGAATTATTAAGTGTTATCTGGGTCCAGGTGGAGCGGAGAGCTGGGTGGGAAACGCTAACTCGGAGCATGATCTGCCTCAGCGGGGAGCCGGTGCTCATGGGAAGCCAAACCGGCGAAGACTGCAGTTTGAGAGATTCGAAATAGATCTCCAAGATCATCTTCAACATCGAAATCAGGAGTTTTTCTTTACTTCACAATCTTTAACCTAAAATGAATGAGCAAAAAAAACTACCTTTTCCTATTAAAAAACAAACAAACAAAACTATTAAAACAATTTACAGTTAAAGTCAAACCTTTCTGACTTGATAGATTCAATACGTACTCGATATAAACACCATGCTGTGAGAACATGTTGGTGTTTGATAGACTATTAATTGACACAGCCAGTTAACCACATATCCTCTAGTCTGACATCCTGACATTGATGGTGATGTGCATGGCATATTACATAACACCACATAAATGTTGTTCAAAAATAAAACTGCCTCAAGAGTGAAAAGCGTCTAATGCGAGGATTCATTAATAAATAAATACACTCTCCCATCTCCATCTTCCTCTGTGAAATGATCTAGAAAAGCTTTGGTACATCAGTGCTGAAGGTCCCTGGAGGACAAGAACACATTATCTGTGCTGGGCTCAAGTGCTGTTGAGTAAAAGTGGGACCAAGCACAGGTTTCTTTGAAATATTTACATGTGTAAACCTACAGGAATCCAAGAAACATGTCCACAAAGCTGTCAATGAGATGACAAAGAGATTTACTGCAATCATTCATTACAAAATATGCACTTCTGGGGTCCAAACAGAAAACCAACAGCTTAAAAAAATAAACATTCATTGGAGCATAGTTTAATTACTAAAAAAAAAAAACACCAATTAGGAGAAGAATCTTAGTTGGGAAATAAAGGCCATGTGCAGACCAGACCGATACTTCAGTGCACAGCCAGATGAGAGACAAACAGCAGAGGGACAAACTGTTCAGAGCCATGAGAAGAAAAGAAGAAAAAAAAATTAGAATGAGTAGTGCAGTCCTCCTCGGCTTGAGTAAAAGCCTCTCTAAAGAGTTGAGAGAGACAAATCAGAGAAGTGACAGCACCAGGCAGTCCAGACAGTCTGAGCGTCTGTGAGCAATTGATTAGACATGTAAGGATATAAGAAACTGTCCCCTAAAATGTAGAAGACCTGCAGTTAAAAAAAGGGTTTTATCAGCATTAAGGACCAAGTGATTATAAATTTGATTATTATTATTATAAATTGAATTTAGAAGCATCTTAAAAGTTATGCTTTTTGAAAGTCTTAAATAAGTCTATTATGATTAACAAGACCGAATTTATTTGATCCAAAAAAAAAATCAGAAAAAAAAAATTGTACACTATTATATTGTATACTATTATAAATTGAAATAACTTTTCTATTTCAATATATTCAAAAATTTAATTTGGCAAAGCTGAATTTCAGCAGTGTCACATGATCCTTCAGATATCTATCTTTTTGATATCTTGATTTGAAGAAACACTCATTCTTATAATTGATCATTGTGCTGGTTAATATTTTTCAAGAAAATGTGCATTTTTCTTGCCACTAAAACAACAAATTTTTTATTTTTTTTGCTACATGATAATTTTTTGTTTCGTTTGTATCAACACTTTACCTGTAACTATATAAATAAATTAATCATATAACATCACTTAAATGTAAAATTATAGCTGAGCACACAGGGATGGTTGTAATACTACAGTATATTCTGCATTTACTTCTATTAGACAGAAAAAAGTGAATGTATTTATTTTCAGCAAATGTTACTGTTACAGTATGTCCTCAACAATGTTTCCAGCTTGTTTGCGGTTTTACTTTTTTTTTCATCCTTGGTTTCCTACCGTATAATGACAGACGGACACACCACAGACCTGGAGTGACCAATCCTGCTCCTTAAGGGCCCACCTACTGTACCTGTAGTGTTCAGGCACAACTTGCTCCAACTCACCTGCCTGGCAGTTTCCAGTAATCATGAAGACCTTAATTAGCTGGTCCGGGTGTGTTTAATCAGGGCTGGATCTAAACCCTGCAGGAAGGTGGCCCTCCAGGAGCAGGATTGGACATGCCTGCCATAGACGGTACACCTTCCAAATAATGAGGCAGCCGTCAAAAAAGGTTGCTCAAACAACACAGTAAAAGGTTTTACTTGCTACAAGTGTCTCAAACAAAACTCAGAATATCTTTCAAGATTTGACGCCGCAAACCTCACAATCTTGTAAAACTGTCAAATGTCAAAACCCTCCAAATGACTTGTTCTTCCTCAGAAGTGCTCATTGTGGATGTTTGGCACGTAGCAGCTTCTGACTTGACAGACCTGTTCAAAACCTTTGCACAGGCTCACAAAAAAAAAAAAAACTGCATAGAGACCAGCTAATCAGCTTGAAATGGGCAATTTTTGTCTTTTTTGTGAGGTCTGTCTAGTTTCTGTTTAAGGACTTGTTTCGTTTTGGACTTAATGAACCCATTAAATCTCATTTACCTGGAGGGGAATTTAAAGGCAGTCTAAGGGACATAATGGACTATGCACTTTTGCTCTGTGGCTCTCCGTTTACTGTGAAGAGGACTGTGTTGAAACCCCAAAGAATTTTTTTTGGGGGGAGCAACATCGTCAAGCGCCGATGGCAGCGGAGCTTGACCAAGCATGGCCGCAAGCAGGTCCTGTGATTTTGGCCGCAACTTCTGTGTTTGCTGCATCATCATGTTCTATGGCTGCCAGTTCAGAGCCTCGTCCCAAGATGGTCACCTGTTCCCCTCCACTCTGCCTTCGTCCTGGACTCTAGACTGTTTACGGTTTTGAGCGTCTGGAAGCCGCTCCTTAGGTGGGGGGTTATGTCACGATCGCCAGCTGGAGTGCCCATGAGCTCCTTTAGAGGACACTCCACCCTGGAGTGTTATGTCATGTACTACCCTTTACTGTGTGTTGTGTCCCCCATTGGTTCCTTGGTTTCATGTGTCTTGTTCTCATTGGTTGGATCTGTCTTGTGTTCCCCTCAGTCTAGCATAAAAGAAGCCCTCACCCTCTCTCATATGCTGATTATTGCAAAGCCATACCCTTGTTCCTTGTTCTTGTGTTTTCCTTGTTTCTTTGCGTTTTTGACCTTGGACTGTTTTCTAGTTTTTTTGACTGTTTGGTGCCTGCCCTGACCCTTGCCCGTTTATTGGAATTACTCTTTTGCCTTTGCCTGGATTAAACTGTTTGCTGGTGTTTGACCGTGCCTGTTTGACCACAGTTGTGAATAAAGTGTTTGCATTTGGATCCCCACTCGACCCTCGGTCCTTCTGTCACAGCCTCCATTAGGATAACTTTAAGTACATCGGCCAGAATCGATTACTGTTCCCCACATGCTTTCTCTCATGCCCTCTTCCCAGTGTACCCTCTGTATTTCTCATTAATATTCAGTTGTTGGAAAGCTTTCTAATTTTGATGCCTGACCAATCTAGCCTGATTGATGATCAAATGGCTCTTATAAGAGGTTGCATTTAGTGAAAGAAAAAAAAAAAACAAGCAATCACGAGTATAGTTTGATTCATGAACAAATGACTCATATTAACTTTTTTTTTTTTTGTAAATCACAAACATACAGCATGAACAGTGCAGCCTGATATACTCTTATGACAGGTTCTTTGAAGTGAATAAAAAAAGCACGACTAGTATAGTTTGATTCATGAACAAATGTCTCATAGGACCCTGTTCTTGTGAGTAAATCAAAAGATTTAACTTTGAACAATGTACTCTGCTTAATACGAACGTTTCTCTTTTGATGCAAATGCAGCACAGTTTAAACAGTGATACTGATTCAAAAACGTGACTCTTATGAGACTTTTCCCGAAATGGTTCTGTTTTGTGAATCAAATTTACTATTTTTTAGTAAATAAAACAAAAAAAAAGTTTGTGAGACAGTTCATTTTACTGAAACGAAAGGAAAGTGTGACCAGTGTAGTCAGATTCACAAACAATTTTTATGAGCCAATTCTTTTTAGTAGCCTAAATCAAAAACTTGTGAACAGTATAGTGTGATACACAAATAAATAGGAACCATATGAGCTGAAGAGCAAAAACAAAAGTGCAGACAGTTAAGCTCAAATGCCAAAATGAAAGACTTTGATAAAGCATTTCTTTAAATTAATCTTTTTTTTTTTAAAGATGAGTTATTAGTTTGAATTTGTCTAATACACTCCCCTGTATAATTTAAAATATTCATAAAGAGATCCTTTTTTGACATGTAATCAAACATCAGTATAAGTTAAATCCTCTTCAAATTCAGAATCAAATCAATAGCTTGCAAAAGGGGAATAAAATCACATCAAAGCATCTGCATTGATACTCAGGCCCACACAGAGGCAAATTACTACTATAACACCTGTAACCAGCAGGCATGAGGCCACATACTGCACTCCTGCAGAGCAGCTCATCAAGAACACTTGTTCTGAATATTTAAGGAGGGTCCAGGAACCCTGCAGGAGCAGGTCAAGATCTACAAGTCATCGTTTAAAGAGCCATTAAAAGAAAGGGAACATCAATCTAAGTCTCTTCCACTTGCAGTCATTTCACTTGTTCATGCACAAGACACATGCGGTGTAGCTCAATGATGTGAACAATCATCAAGATGTTTCCATTATTGATCAAACAAGCTTTTCATGTCTTGCAATTAACCACAAATGCAAACTTTGCTGTATCACGTGGAGGATGGTGTAGGAGTGTTTGAAGTATGAAGTGCCTCCTCATGACTCACTGATGAACACTGGTCATGTCAGGCACGCTCCCCTAAAGTGGAAAAAGAGTTATGGGGAAAAGCTAGCCCTGCCTCGCCGTCTCCTCAGTGTAAGCAAACATCATTGCCATGAAAGGCGGCCCGCTTTGATCAAGCTTTCAAAGACCCTGTCATCAAAGTCTATCAAGATGGCAACTGACGAGGGAAAGTTACACCTCTACAAATACGCATGCAAGAAAACTGGAACGCCATTTGCTCATTTCTGATATGACAGCAGCAGAATGGGCATGTGGACAATACAGGGAAGTGCGGGGATAAGTAGCTAAAGGCTAAATGATCATTTGGCCACTAAATAATAATTGCATCCGATGATCTGAAATATGTTATCATTGTTCAGGTTCGGTGATGAGGAGCTGCTGTATTCCCAAATCAAGAGCTCCGTCCAAATTGCTTTCAGAGGCCTTGTGGAGAATGAGAGTACAATAAATGATTCAGGCAGGGGACAAATTCAGACCTCTCTGCCTGAGTGGAGGCAAAAGCCTAGTCTAAATAGTGCAGGTTTAAGTGAAATCTAATGGAAGGTGCAGGGTGAGAGATGGTCTCTTTAAATAAGCACTGGCATCAATAAGTGACACCCTCCCAGAGCCAGTGTGTTCTAAGGGAGACAAATTTGCATATGTGTCTGCGGCCCTTGATGAAATATGAAAACTGTGTCACCCAAGGCACCATCATCAGTGTGCTTCAAAATGAACGAGCGAGAGGAAAGAGAGGAAAGAGAGAGTGCGTGTGTGTGTGTGTGTGTGTGAGAGAGAGAGAGAGTGCTGCTCTGGAGGGCTGGAGAATGTATCTCAACTGGAAGGATCTCTCTGCACAAATTAATGATCATGGGAATACATAATGGAACTTCTGAGGTCTGTGGATGGAGGAGATATTTTTTAATCATTTTATCCATACCTTTTTTTCTTCTGCTTTTTTAATCTTCCCTATGTACTTAGTGGGATATTAAATGTCTCTTAGTACCCTCAAGCATCTTAACGCTTATCTATTTGTTTGAAGTTGTACTGTCGGATTCTGATAAGATCACAGAACAAGTGAGGATTAAATAATGTTAGCTGGGTCATGTGATTCACCCACCAGGTCCATGCGTGAATCATGATGAGATTCTCATATTAATTTCTCTATTTATATTAAACAAAAAAAGAATGAAAGCTTGAGAGTCATCACTCCATGCAACACAAGTTTAAATATGACTTACTTCCTAAATAAGCATATTACACCTTAACTCTTTCCACCACTTCCTGCTCTCTCTATTTGTAATTAATTTAAAATCAAAGCATGATGAGTATAGATTGATTCAAAAATAAAATATTCCTATAAACCAGCTTCTTTTAGTAAAAAAAATAATATAACATGAGCAGCATAGTCTGATTCACAAACAAAACACATTCAAAACAACCATAAAAGACTCTCTGCTCCTCATCTATTCAGAGGCAAAAGTGTCAAAAATAATATTTTCTCTATATTATCTCTTTCTACACATACACTTAATGTGTAAATATCTATAGTATATTACCAGAGAGACTAGCTGGAAAGATTGAAGTAGAATGAAGAGGTTGGAAGATTTTACATTTGAATTAGTAGTATTGAATTTAAAAGTAATAATTTTACGTAATAATTTTGACGAGTACAGTTTGGCAGATAGAAAGAAAAAACTCATACTTCTGGGTTCTGAAATGCGCAATCATGAGCAGATACTGTATGTGCAAACATCTAGTCACAACAAACAAAAACAAATACTTCACTGTTCGGTTCCCGCTCTCATCTTTTCAGTAAATAAATTATCCCTTCATAATCTGTACTTGACACTGTATTTATTATTACCTCATCTACATACTTTATTACCCTGGAAAATGGGCTTTTTCCTGTAATAAACTCCCCAGCGGTTGCCCATTTAGAAGTGGCTGACACGACACACTTTTGTAAGTAAAGAAAGCAGCTTTCTCACAAACCACAGTACTGTATATTGACATACACCCTGATAGTGCAATCAAACTAGATAGCTCAAGGCTGAACATACAGTGAAACAACATTACAATCACAGTGGGATATATGAACACTTTATCCACAGATCCGTGAATAGGAAAGCGACCTTGTTCTTTGAAATTACTCCTCACTGTGTGAGCCATAACAAGTAATGTGCAGCGAGGAGGTGAGGAGAAGGTACTCAGTTAGAGGCACGGTGTAAATGTCATGTGACTTGTCACTCTGGAGCTGCAGGAAAATGACATCATGACAGCCCATGATTGGATGATGACATCACATCAGCGTACACAGGGCCAAACTCTCCACTACAGACTATCCTGAGATGTGAGATCAAATACAGCAGAGAGGGGCAATATATAGTATGTCTATTTCACGCTTTTAAGAGTGTGAGGCATCTTTAGGCTTATACCAGCAGGGGCTGACAGGCCTTGCTTCCCAGCCAAAATGTGAACCCTTGTGGATTAAGCCCGTGGCTAAAGATGCTCCAATTTAACACTGTGTGAAGAGAATTTGCAGAAGTGTTCTTTATGTCACCATCCTGTTCTCTGTCACTGCCTCCAGTGCGTCTGGTAATGCCGCAAAAAGCCGCCTGAGCTGGTGTTGTTCCCCAGCAGGCCACACCGCGGAAAATACTCCAGTCTCTACAGACCCAGAACATCTCTAACACAATTCTTTCTTCTTTAAGTCTTACTTCTGCTTCAGTCACATCAAACTATTGCCCTTGCTGTGTAACTACAGCTGCATTTAAAGATAATCCCCTCCATATTAATGTTCTCTGGTCTATAGTATTAATCACCGTAAAAAGACGACTGTGACTTTTACTGTAAAAGTCATGAAAAATGCTGCAGTAAAAACCTGTTATTTAGCTAACAGTTCCCCTAATATATATGGTGAAAAACTGTCTTAGACATTTATACAGTAATATATACAGTTTTTGGAAGTGAATGTGAATTTATAATTTACAGTGAAAATTAATACATTTCCCTATATTACAGTTCATATTTGTGACCCTGGACCACAAAACCACTCATAAGGAGCATGGGTATATATTCAATACCCAATATCAGTATCCAAGAAAGCATGGGTCAAAATGAATTTTTTTTCTTTTATTCCAAAAATAATTAGGATATTAAGTGACGATCATAAGATTTTTTTATGAATTTCCTCCCATAAATATATCAAAACCTAATTTTTGATTATAATATGCATTGCTAAGAACTTGACTTGGACAACTTTAAAGGCAATTTTTTCAAAATATGTATTTTGTCTTGCACCCTCAGATTTTCAGTTTTCAAATACTTCAATCTCAGCCAAGTATGGTCCTATCCTAACAAACCATAATGGAAAGCTCATTTATTCAGCTTTCAGATGCATAAATTTAAAGTTTACCCTTATGATTGATCTCGTGGTCCAGGGTCACATTTGATGGGGTTTTTTTTGTTGTTGTTGTCGTTTGCTTGTATTTTAAGTTATGTCCACTAGGGTTTTATGTTTTTGATTTTTTTTTTCTTTTCTTTTTTACAGTGTAGCCTAAATGTTTTACAATTTAATCAACATTTTACAAATCACTTTAAATGAAACAACAATATTCAAAAGATTTCATAATATTCCAAAAGAACTCTTCATCTAAGAAAAAAAAATAGCCTTTCATTTTTGCAGTACAAAAATTAATTGAAGACTGCTTTGTATTTATTACAATAGACACCAGCTTTTTTGAAATTATAATAATATTTTATAATATCACTATTAAAATAAAAAGTAATTATTCCAAACGTTTAGCTATGGGTAGTGTATGTGTGCATAAAAATGAATGAAGTTTATTGTGGAAGTTAGTTTTATTTTTTATTTTATTTTATTTGAAGAGATGTCTAGTCCACACCAAATTATTTTCTGAAGTTGTGAACTAAAAATGTCAACTAAACTATCACCTGCTATGAAGTGTCCTATTACATCATTTAACACCATACAGCGCAGACACAAAGAAACGTAAAAAATCCTGATTACATGTCAAAGGACCTTAAGTGATGCAAAGGCCAGGATCAATAATAACATCAGTGAAGCACTCACAAACGTTTACCAAGGCTGAATACGTAAGAATGTCAAGGACAGACATGTCTTTGTCAGCCATCTGTCCACTTTCAATGCCTGTCGGGCACAATAGGTACAGTACGCGTTGCTATTTTTGATTTGTTTTCCTTTATTATATTTAGAATATATTTGGAATATTTCAAGCCGTTTTCATCACTGACTTTCAGCACATGGTGCGTCGAATACAGTGTGTCATTCAGGCAGCCTTGTTTATAAAGTTTTCCACCTGGCTCCCTGCTGGCCTTCGTAAGAAGATTCAATTTAAGCTCCATTGTGCTGCTCCGCTCCCACTCATCAGATTCCACAATATGTATGACAACCTCGATCTGGTCATGTGTTGATAAGTGTTCTGCATGGTGTGCTTAGGTCAACAAAATTCAATCAAATGACAAGTCCTCTGAGCTTCCAACTAACAATGAACTCGGCGCCACAAAAGACGAGGAAGGTTTTGTACGGCGCACTCGAAACACCTGAAAGCGCTGGCTTTTAAAACGAAGTGTGCAAGTGTAAGATAAGCAGACACCGAATAGGCTGTACTCATGTCTATCTGATACGAATTGGTAAACAGTAAACTCATTTAACTCGTAGTGACTAAAAGTTATGTCACGAACAAGAAGACAACTACGGGCGGCACATTTCGGATAATCATTCAGGATACGGATGTGTGTATATTTAAAGCATTTCTAATAATGCTGTTGTGTCTTCTTTGAAATGGAGTCAAATCATTCACTTTATCATTTGACACACATTGTTAACTCTTCCTCCAAGGGTCCTCTAGAGGAATCATTAGCACTAGCTGTCATGCTAACTTTGGCCACTTTTCCTTTAGCGCAATGCCACGTTGGCTGGGTCTGTCTCAGAAAGGCGAGGCGCATTTTAATGATGGAAATCAGTAGAGCACAAAGCCAACTCCAATTAGCTTGCTCTATTAGAGTTTGGGCTGCATAATGTACATTTGGCCATGTGTTTCCCTGGCATTAAAAGTGCACCCTAGGTACTGGTGCAGCATGTTGGTGTGAACGTGTGCGCGTTTTTCAAAAGTCACAGCACATATGAGTTGCCTACAAAGTTCAGCAGACATGCCAGGATCGCGAGCTCCCATATCAGAGTGTGATAAGATCATTTTACAAGAAGTAAAAACTTGTAAAGGGCTATATAATTATTGAATTTATTTGACAGGACAGTGTCTAGCAGAACATGTCGCTCAATACAACATGCTTTAATGGGCAGATGCTATTTACAACCTGTTTGGCCACCTTAAAGGAAAGAGATACAATAGCGGTCGCACATAGGTTTCCATGTTTGTCACACAACAGCATGTCCAAAAGTTAGCCCACTAAAAACTTTCCTCGTGTAGCCGCCCATCTTTCTTTTCAGAGAAATTGTGTAAATTGGCTGTCTTTATAGATGCTATTTTCCCCTCTGTAGTCTTGATCCCCAGTCTTCTCATTACAGTGAGGTGGAAAACAGGACCTGAGACCGAGCCAAATCAATAGCAGAACCCACAGAACCTCCTCAGGTTCTCCTTTGGGAGGCGACACACTAAAACGCTCACTTTCTCTTCGGACATCCCTTGTTATGTCTTATTCTCTTCTCGCCAAAATGAATGAGCTGATTTTTATCTTTCAAAATAATAGGCGAACTTGGTAAGAAATATGACGAAACTTACTCAGTATGGTGTTCTAGTGGCGTTGAGTCCACAGGCTTCATTTCCCAGTTGGCAAGAGAGGTGTCTGAGTTTCGCAGCAGGTCTGTGCGTTTGAGCTCAGCAGCTGCTGTCCTGGCATTAACACTGGCCTTGATAATCAGTGAGATGTGGGGCGTTACATCGCTGATTTGGACTATTAGCAGAACAGCATTCGGTTATGTTGCTTACGCCCTGTCGAACATGATTATTATATATTAGTATAATATATAATATAATGCTGACAAAAACTTGCAAATACTTTGTTTATACTTTGTGTCTGTTTACGTACTTTTTGATAACAGCTTTTCATCTTTTCAGTTATAATGCTGGAATGTTAACCTAAAAGATACTATGCAACAAACTGAATCATCCTAGATGACCAACAAACCGATATTTAGTGGTTAAATCAGATAGATCAGTTAGATCATTACTTCTAGTGTACAATACTGATTTATAAAAGTTGAACCGACTACAACACCAGATGAGCTGAATTTTTTGGGTTTAAATAGGCCTACATTTAATAAAATGGTTTTTGCCACTGGGTTTTGTCAATAGCTGAAGACAACAAGTGCTTTGCTTTTTCATGACATTCATTTTTAATAAGCATTTTAACAGGTAACAATCTGCAGGTAATAAACTCTAAAAAAAAAATATTCTCAGTTACTTCTTAAAACAAAAATAGTTAAACAGGTTATATGATACGATTTCTTGTTTTCCTTGTCTTTAGTGTGGTATGTAGCTGTTTGGGCATGTGTACGATCTGCAGAGTTAAAGTACAATGCTCAAGGTCTCCCACAAAAGCATTTATTCTATCTAAAAGAGAATCTGATCTGGACCGGGCTAAAACACCATTATTAAAACACGCCCCATGTGTCTGCGTCAACATGTGAAATATTTGCATAATGCTGCCCAAATGTTCACGCAAAGAAAGAAGGCATGGTATTTGCTGTGGACTGTTAAAATGTGGTGTTTTGGGCAATGTAGAGTAACGCATTGTGTGTGTGTGTGTGTATGTTTGAGAAAGACAGGGTCACATCACCTTGGAGTCAGCTTTCTTAATGTGTCTTTTCTTGTGTGCTTAAATACATACAAGCTTCATTGCTGTGTCTGTCATGCGACTCTGTTCCCCTTTCAGGCTTGAACTGATGGTAAAACTATAAACTGTCTTTATATTTACTTTGAAAGCTGAAGTTTGTGGTTATGGTAAGGGGCGTACATTCCGACATGCCCTTGTGGTGTTCAAACAATCACAATGCACTGCGTCAGCTGGCCAATCAGAGCAGTTTGTGCTTGTCGGAAGGAGGGGCTTTGTAGAAAATGATGCATTTGAGAGAGGCAGGACATAAAGGAACTACAATAATGTGCTGTATTTGAAAAATAATGTCAATGTATTCTGTTACACCAAATACACAAAATATCTTTAAAATAGCGGCATATGACTTCTTTAACATTTCAAATTAAATAAAGCTGCTTTATAAGTTCAGTGAGACATTTGCTGAACGTAAACTAACTGAATAGAACTCACAAAAAAAGGCAAGAAAATATTTGCAATTTTTAAAAAGGCATTGAACAATATTTTTCACAGTCTGGTGAACAAAAAAATTCAATATCCAAAGCTTTCTTTTAACGTCTATATTTTTAGTGTCAGATCAATGGCTTGTGGCATCTCTATATGATTCTGAAACGGTATCACATAAGTGAAAATCCTTTACAAAAATGGCATGGGCAACTCATGCTTTAGGAGCTCTGTGTTGTCATTATAACATATCGACATTCATCCTTAGTTTCATAAACCTCAAGGCTCTGTTGTAAAATGAGTCTCTTAACCCTATTCTTACATACTGTAACTCCCCAACATACTCCACATCATACAAATAAACTTTCCTGAAGTCCCAAAGCGTCAAGTACTCTCAGTTCTCACTCAGTACAAACACAATGAGAGCAGCTAAGAAGCCCTTACCTGTCAGTATAGAAACATTGAGTTCCCAAAAATCATGTTTGTTACCCTACTTCACACTCACTCCAAACAACTAATCAAAACACCAACATGGAGTGCCCACCGGTTCAAATGCACTTCACATCGATGGTCTTTTAATTATTTAGCCAACAAACTATTGATATTTTTAACTTGGCAATGCTTAACAATGGACATAGTTTCATAAAGTAAATGCATGGCTGAAAAGCAGTCCTTCAACCAACAGCACCACTAGGCTCTTCCTGCAAGCATTTAAAGAAGAAAAATTTAGTTATGCTCTCAATAATATATATATATACATATACGCTCATAACTGCACTAAACAGAACCTTCATGTTTTTTTTTTTAAGCACAACAAACCATAATTACGATTTACTTTGCTAAATCTATAAATGATTTACTAGATCATAGCTTATCTTTCCACCGAAATGTAATTAGAATCAGTAAAAATGATAAAGCATCACACGCATTAACATGCACAGCTGTGCAGACGGTTTAATATGATCATGTGTACGCCTCACGTACAGAGATGCAGAGTCAGTGCACTTAAACGGCGTGAACACAAACAGACTCGGTGTTCATCTGTGTTCTCTTCAATTTTTGATGAAACGTCTGCGGCTGAGGTGAAATCAGATATTTTGTAGGGCTTTTTTTTTTCGGCGTGTCTACTGGAAGATCTCTAAAAACAGCTCGCCTTTGGGAGCGGCTGGTTGTGGACATGAAGGGAGCGATCGGTGTCACATTTGCTGAGAAGCAGCGTTTGACTAATGAGCGCAGATGACAGGGTTGTGGAGAGGTGCTTGCTGAGCGGAACACATTTGTTTCTCCCTGGTCGAGCGAGAAGCCTGTCAGACACAGAGAAATGACCAGCAGTCGGCCCCAAGGTGCCCTCCCTGTACTGGCAAACTGACAAATTGACCAAAGGGGACAAGTTTGGCTCAGAATTGCCTATGAGATTAAGATGTTCTGAGCATTTGTAATCAGCGGCATAACGAAATTTGTGATTAAAGCTGGATATATTGCACTTGTGTGGATACGCGGCAAAACACGAGTAGCAAAACAGCGGTGAAATGGAAGTAAAGGTCAATGTTATGTTGATGAATTAGAACATTGTTGTCAACGAACATTTTCCAGGAATAATATACAACAGCGATAAATACATTAACCGTGATCACGCCTGTAGTACACGCAGAGTAATTCAATCAATCCTGGCCATGCGGCGTACAGTCTATAGAACAATGCGAAAATCGCTCTATAGATCTCATCCCTTAGTGTCAAAAATCAATAGTAATAAAGTTACGAAAGACGTAAACAGTTGTGCGGGTTGTTATTGTCAATGCCACTCGGGGGAACGACATACCGGCACATTCTTCACCTTAGGCAGAGGAAGAATGGAAACCCTTTCTGAAGGGGCGTAATGAAAAATGCGCCATTACTTGGATTTCTCTATTACTTGTATCCCTGCAGACAACTGTCAACAGCTGCTAAATCATTACTGGCTGATATCATGGGAATGAGTGTAACATGCTAACTGAATTCATTAGTTTGGAAATAATCAACAGAGAGTAATCCAAATGCATATGTACAGATGTTTGTGCATTTACTGTATCACAGTTTCTACAACTTCAGGCACTTTTACATCCCAGAGGGGTTTTGGTATGCAAACTGACAGGTTTAAATTTATTTTTGCAAAATGCATTTAACATCAAACTGTCTCAGAAATGTTTTAGTGCGCTTTCATCGTTTAAATGTGCTACGTTTAGAGAGAAAAAAAAAAAGCAGCAATTTGAAAGTTTTGTGTGTAACTGCATATTGTATCTATGCTGGGCTGCACTTAGCAATTATTGGGCCCATGGTCTTCCTCAGTTAAAAATTTCACCCCAAAAGGTCAAGTAGTATCACTTTATTAGCAGTCATGAACATGCATACATAGATTGTTTTAAATTTGTTTGAGACCCAGAAAATCTGTCAAGCTTTAAAATTATATATATATATATATATATAATTTATATATAATTATATAATTATATATATAGGGTGCAATTATTTTATTTTATTTGAAAGTGCCCAACTTCAAAATGACATCAAACTGAACAATTTGGCACCTACCAAGGTTTTTTCAGAAGTTTGCATAGGAGACATTAGTGTTAATAAATGACTTGAGTAAAAACATCAGCCATCAGATGGAAAGCGTGAAGAAAACAAAGAAAAATCATGGTAAATATAACTTCTGAACAGGGTATTTTTATTGTGCATAATTTTCAATCAAGCTGTAATTTTGTCAAGTCATGCAAAAAGTGTGAAACATGGTTTAATTGCATGTACTGAGGATGCTATCTATGAAATTAGCCTTTGCAAGACAAAGGAGACAGGTGTTTTATTCCAAATATCTTTAAAATGTCAGTGTAATTTTCATTACACAGTGTGAATCACAATACATCATTTGAGATGCGATGGAAATGACTATGTGTTGGAAATTTTAATAACTGAAAAAAATTATGCATGTATAAATACGCTTTGAGCGCGTTTATTTCCTAAAAGTCTACGAGACTAAAAGCATCCATAGTTGAAGTAACACAAATATACATCAAAGTGTGCTTGTTCCTGCATGTGTGTGTGTGTTGGAGAGAATGATGGAAACAAGGGTGGAGCAATAGTTGTTTGATTACATCACTGCATCACTATCAGGGGGAAGAACCAACCTGTCTCTCCGGTACATGACAGATAATTCTGCAGCGGAAACTGTCAGCACATTCCCAGCATCTTTCAAACTATCACCGATATACCCAGGTGCTTGTTTGACCAATCATATCGCACACAGCGAGCTGTAAATCTGTGATCCTTTCGGTATATACAGTAACATCATAAAATGACATTTCCTATTTCATATTACACAGACTTCCACTGGTGTCCGTAAGAGGTACACAGAAGCTGATATCACAGGCAGGTAATAGAGAGAGATATGATCTCCAACAATACCACCTGTCCATCTGCCAGCTTCCTCAAAGCGCTTCAAATCCCCTGCGAGAAAGTGAGCCACCAGCACTGTTAATTGGCTCATTTGTTCAATGATATACTACACAGTGGGAGAAAAAGCCAAAACATGCAATTTAAGAATAGACAAGCAGTGCTGCACTGAAACCACTGTTTTAGACTCGTCATTATGAAACTCTATCAGTAAGCTACTTGAAAAACAAAGTTGAACATAACACTTGTTGTGCAAAAACTTGTCTGCAATGTTGTGTTAGATGACAGATACGATCTGAGGGCATGAGTGAGAGTGATTCGCACACACACACACGCACAGGTCAGATGGCTAATAAAAGATCCCATAGTGTCCTGTCCTTTTTTCACAGGTTACAGATGATATGATTTCTGCCGCTGGTTTGAACAGGGCAGGGGGCCGGGGGAGATTGACCGAGACCCTGGTTTTCCAGCTTATCGTCTACATCAGTCGGGTTGTCAAGATTGGATTGTGGGAAAGCTCAGGGAGGGTACAAGGAGGGGGCGTATGGGCTTAATTCGCACCAAGCAGACAGCCGAGATTATCTGTGGCGATTCATACCACTCCATCGAGAGATAAATAACAAGTGACATAGTGAATATAGCACTGAATTATCCATATTAATTAAAATATCATAATGAAACTCCATAATGAAAATCTGGCAGACATCTTATTATTTATGACTTTTGATAACTGGGAAAAAAGACAGATTGGTGAATCCATTGCTGTAAAATAGACTACATTCATCAACATATGCATGCATTCTTCATGAGCTCCAATTTACTGTGGATTCCTCTACAACTAGTATGAACATTATATTTATTCATTTGAATTTACTGAAAGCAGCCTCCATTGCATTCGTTTTTTGCCATGCATTCAATGGTAATCAAACATATATGAATGAAGTTGGTGTTGTTAGTGCCACAGTTTAATTCATTTCCTAAATTAGGATTGGACTTGAATTGAGCTAACAGACAGGGTGCAGAATTTCATGTCAAATTTAAATCCAAAAGTAGAATTAAATTAAAAGTGCATACTTTATACGTAAAATTTATATGAAATCCATATAAATCATAACAAACAAACCAAAAAAAAGGAAGAAAGCTTGCCAACACAAGCTTTGAATTCTGACCTTATCAGAGTTTTGAAAAAAAAAAATAATAATAATAATAAAATAAATCAGTTTGAAGGTTTATATATGAAAAGTTTATTTGCAAAAAAATAGATAACTCAGTTTTTTTATTATGCTGTCATATTTTTATTGTGTTTTATTGTGTTAGTTAGCGGGGGGTTTAACCTACAGTAGTCAAGAAAACCCAAAAGCATTATTCATGATTTTTGAAAATTGTTAAAAACGAAGTTGGATGGTTGGATAGACAGAACAACAGAATGATAGAACAACTGAACGACAAGAATGACAGACAGACAGATTTCCTGTTCTATGGTGTTCTTTTCAGCTGGAGAGGAAAAGCAGCAAACTCTTTTCTCTATCGTGTTTCAATACCCCCTAAATAACTCTACAACAAACTGAGAGCTGTTACTCTTCCAAATGGTGAGCCTGGTGATTTTGGATGGTTTTCTGTCCCTCGTTCACTCTCTCTGTACCCCCCGTGGGGCCTGTCTATGGCTAACAGGTGCTCTGCTCTCATTAGCATCTCAGAGAGTCACGTCCTCTTGTGGGCTAGATCATGCTGCCAGTCACAGTGTCCCTGGCATCAGCATGCCAGCCTCAGCAGCACTGCACCAATCTGCTGCAATCTGCCCCTTCAGACAGCAAGCTGAGACCCCTCTCAGCCAATCACAGGCGTGGGGAGGGGTGAAGTCGGGATTACATGAGACTCCTGCTAGGTATGTCCACGAGCCTTGCTATTCAGCATCGATTGAGTGAAACTATCAAAAAAAGGTTGCCGCAGCAACCAATACAACTGTCCCACTATTCAAATCGAGACATGTCTCCAAGGCTCCAGGAGCTGCAGTGCATGCAACAGCGATCTTCAAATAAACAAGCTTCGGAAGACAGCCAAAGACCACTTACAGCTTTAATATGGGTATTTTTATTGATTAATAAAGCTGAACAGAAGCTCACAGTCCTTGAAAATAATTATGTCTGGAGATTTATGATGAAAACGTGGGTGGATTAGATTCCTTCAGAAATGAGGCCCATTACCTCTAACATTTATCTTTTTTTTTTGTCCTCTCTAGGACTGCATCGTTTGATCATCGCAGACTTCCTCTTAAGGCCCGCAGGGTGGAAAAGTACCCCAAACATGTTGCCGAAATGTCAGCATGCAATGAATAATTGGCCCAAGAACAAACACAAAATCATGTTCGTGGTGGGATAACTTCGGCAGGTAACCACCGCGGACTTGCACACGGTGACAGAGAGAGACGTGCACGACCTTAATGAGTGTCTAAAATGGAGTGACACTGCAAGCAGGCGCACTGGCGGTGGAGTTTACAGGAACGAGCGTGAGCTAAAGAAACAGCATGGCACTGTGCCCTGTCATTAGACACCCAGCGTCTCCCTGTCTGTCTCTCCATCTCTCTTTTAAACTCCTTCTCTGGCTCTGAGGCCAGATGAATGCGAGGAGCGAGCCTGATGTCTGGAGGCCGGTCTGGAGGAATGAGTTATCCCCGTGCAAGGGCCGGACTAATGGAGGCCGGTGACTCGGACATCTGTTTCCAGGGCTGGCCACGGGAAGGGCCATCCGACAGCAGCCGGTTTATGAAGAACCACAAATTCTCGACAAGGCAATTACGGAGGAGTCAGAAAGAGCGAGACGGGACGGGGAAGAGAGGGAGAAAGATCGCAGTGCGAAAGTAATATGACGGCAGATTGCTAAAGCTGGGGGACATCAACATCTGTCTGCAGCCAATCCCGTGACCCTCTAACCCAACGCGTACACATCCGGCCGCCTCGGTGTGCAGTAATGTCAGCTCTGCTTATTTCCCCATGTCACTGAGCCTTGATGAATAGCGCATACGGATACGTGACGTTAGGCTATACGTGGCGCATTCACAGATTTTTTTTTTTCCTTCCAGGAGGCTTGCAGCAGTCTGGCCTCTTATCTCTGCAAACATTGGCGCGCTGATAACGAGGGCTTTCATATCCTATTTGTGCAAACACCCCCCAAGGACCATCTCGCTGTCTAAACTCCTCTATATTCATAGGTGGAAGCCCATTGTGAAATGTTGCTCAGCTTTAATTTGATAGCAGATAAGAATAATCACAATGGAACTTAAAAACTAATCCAGACTTTGCGTTCCCTGCACGCGCCAGAGCCGGCTACACCGGGTGTTGGGGTTGGTGTCGGGAGGTGGGAGGTTGTCGGCTTTGATTAGTCCCCAGACAGCCTGATGGAGAACGTAAGACGTGTGGGGAAAGGAAACATAAAAGAGAGTGGAATCAGTGATCCAAGGTAACCTAGTTAGTGCTCAAGTCCACAGGGGAATGATGGCAGTGACATTGACAGGGCTGCACTGTGTGTGATTCATACAGATCTATTCCTGTCTGTCTGTCCCCTGGTTTGACTGCCACACACGGGGAGGAGGACGACTCTGGGGGATGGCTAGGGATATAGGAGCCCAAATCCCACTGAAAATCTCATTCCTTCATTCACTCACTCCTTCACTCTGACAAGCCAGTGTGGCATGGGAAAGGGCCACTGATGTCTGTCACTGCAATGAACTGCATTATGCTACTGTGTAGACACATAGTAATGTGATGCCCAAATTCGCTTTCAGCATTTTTAGTTTGTAATGTTACTGTTTATTATTATTTCAATATAAATTAAAATAATGAAAATGATAATATATTATACAGTATAATACTGTATAGAATATTTGTGTGTACCTAGACTCAAATTATTTTGCTCATAATAAATAAATGCATATACATTTTTAGTCCATGTATTAGATCTGAGGTGATCTATTCACTAATGCACTCCTAAACAATGAATGAACGAATGAATGAATGTTGTGCATATATATATATTTTTTTTTCCCCCGATGGATGGATGGATGGATGGATGGACAATTGATGACACATCCTGCACTACACAGCTTTTATCCAATCAGATTCCTTCTACAATAAGAATGCTCCACCCCCAAAAACTACAAGTAACTGCCAATTCGTACATATTTTATGAGGTGGTTAATTTCTACAAATCCATATGATTTTTTGGTAAATCGTATGTATTTTACGAGTTGTTAATTCGTATGAATTTGTACGAATGACCTACACCTAACCCCGCCCCAAAACCTACCCATCACTGGGGTTTAGACAAATCGCACAAAACCGTACGAGTTAGGTCATACGTATTTGTACAAGTTAGCACGAATTTGGCACCTCGTACAAATACGTACAAATTGGTCGTGAGACTGTGTTGGTGTTTATTGGCTATTTGGAGTGAGGGCCGCCAGAAAAAAAAAAAAGCATACAATCCCTCACAAAAGGAAATGTGTCAAATCATTTAATGGAGCCTGTGAGAGCAAACTGTTTATGTTATTCCAGTCCATTCAAATAGAATTTAAGAAAAATTAAAGTTGTAAACCAGGCATGTAGAAATATCAACACAGTTTAATGTGCTTCCAGTCACAGTAAATGTAAATCAGCCAAATAGGTCAATTGCTATTCCCAAAACTGTGAAATCAACAATTACCTTTCTCTGCTACAGCTTTGTAAGAAAGCCCAAGGGCACAATATAACAAAATAAAATCTAATAAAAGGCATATTCGAAACTAGAGCTATCAGAAAACAAGGTATTTTAATAAGAAACAGTCAAAGCATTATCTTATTAAAGCACTAGCAAGGCCTGCCACCGCACACTAATACAATTCATCACACAGGCCAACAAACAACATGTGCCCACTGGGCTGGTTTTGGGGATTTAAATGGAGCCTCATATTTCATCATTATGTCACTGAGCGAATACAAACATCTTGGAGAGGCATTTAAGCTCGGAGGAGGAGTTCACAGAGGGGAGGGCGTTCAATTGATAAGAAGAGGAAGTGAATGTACTGAAGAGCAAAGGTATGGAAAATTGCCTTTCAAGTTGTTTCAGTCAGGGTGATCTTGTCCCTGAGCTTTGAGTGCTAAAGGCCTTATCTTCAGGATGAGCTTGAGAAAGAGCCTCCCCCGCTAAGGCTCACTATCTGGGGCTCAACGCAAACAGATTTGGCCTTTTTGCTGGAGACCATGTGGAGAGGACCCCACGATAGAAGTTTGCCTTTGAATGGCAGGCATAGCTGTGCATTCGTCTGTAAATTTAGATCAAATACTGGAGTTAGTCAAGAGGAGAAAAGGACATACATTGCACCCACGTCGTGCCTTGGTGCTTATGTGGGCATCGTGAGTTTGAGTTTGGCTTATGTCATTTTCTGTCCTCTTCGGGAGCTTTTCTAGCCCTTTTTAAGTTCTGTGACACAGGCCCAAACCACATAGGTATTATATATACAGCTGGAGGAAAGGTCTGGCAAACTCTCAGAAAAAAAGATACAAAGCTGTCACTGTGGCAGTATCCTTTCAAATGGTACTAATATACACTATTTTGATACTAATATGTAGAATTTACATAGTATGTACCGCTAAGGTATGAAAATGCAACTTAAATATGGTACAAATGTATAACTTTCGGAAGTATACTGCCCCAGGGACAGCTTTTGCACCTCTTTTTTTTCTGAGAGTGTAGGTACAGCATGCATCAGTGCTGTCATGCAATGT
This sequence comes from Enteromius mattozi, assembly GCA_032359235.1. NCBI lineage: Eukaryota > Metazoa > Chordata > Actinopteri > Cypriniformes > Cyprinidae > Enteromius > Enteromius mattozi. The sequence goes on from JAUMHE010000016.1 coordinate 4,063,972, forward strand.
GTGTATCACAGTAGGACAAGATGTGCAATAACACCCTGAGAAGCCAACAGAAGCCCACATAGGGTGAGTGGAATCAGTGTGGCCTCCCCCACCGGAAGCCCATTTCCGGGTAGGCAGGTGGTCCCTAGCGGGGTTAAGTGGAGGTGTGCTGTAACCATCAGGACAAGCGTCTCCTCCGGCTAAGCACCACTTTGAGATAGAAATAGATCCACTGTTGTTTTCTCACCTTTGAATGAAGGAGAGTGCACTTCTGCTCAGGTGTAACCTCGATTGCCGGAAGAATGAGGATTAATGTAAGATTCATTAAGATCAAGAGACAGTAATTGCACATACTGAGAAAGTATTTGGCACATTTCATTTTTAACTTGAAGGGTGAACCACATCCCTTTCTGTTCTGTTTCTGTTTTTAGCCTATATTGTGCATGGAAATATAAAGAAAATGTACCTGTTACCAAAGCTTTTATAAGAAAGAGTATCTAAAAAGCCACAACTTGGTCCCAAACTAGCTAACTATTAAGACTGACAGATCAGTCTTGCAACCCTGTTAACATTTGTGTTTTTTCCCCATATTAATCATTACATACTAATTCATGCATGTTTTTTTTATCTTCTCAAGTTCAATAAATTGTGTGTTTTTTTTGTTTGTTTGTTTGTTTGTTTTTTTATATGATGTATCTTTATTTCTTTCATAATAAAAAAAATATATCAACACAAACTCCATCACATCTGAACAACAAAGCACACCTGAAGAAAAAAAAAAAAGATAGGTGCATGAAAAAAATAGTCCAACAACACTGTTGAATCAAAATTATAAAAAATGCAATCCCACACACTATCAATGCTTGCTAAATATTAAAGTTTATTGTCACAAGCAACGTTTCAGTCAGATATGTCATATGCCTGATTAAGGTCAATGGACCGAAACGTTTCTTGTGACAAAAGAACTTTAATATTTAGGAAGTATTGATAATGTGCAGGATTGCATTTTTTTATAATAAGAAATAAATAAATCACATATTTTAAAAATTATTTAGTTTTGCTTGTGACATGCATCTATTTGAGTTCAATATATTAAAGAGAATTTGTTATGCACTGAGTTTTTGTTTTCTTTGTTTAGAAAAGAAAAGAAAGAAAGAAAGAAAGAAAGAAAGAAGCAGCTCATATTGATTCTAAGGTTAGCCCTTGTTTCACTGATACCATGTTGAAAGAACTAAATTCCTCGAGTGCTGTTTTGTGTGAAAACTGCCATGAAAAGGATCTACATCCTGTATGCTAGGCCATCTCTTTTAGAAAACCAAGGTATTCACACATCTTATTGAAGTCTGCAGAACATGATTGAAAACTGATGTCAAACTTTGTCATCTGTGCACTCACCCAGAACAGAAAAGCCTCATTCAGTCCAATGATAAGAGAAAATCTAAGAGCAATATGGTAATACACAGTGTGTCAATAAACAAGGTCATCACAGTGACCCATATAGTGGGCAGACATACAACAAAGTAACTAAAGTAAACGCAATCATTGGAATCAAAAGAGACCTGGAACCTGTGACCTGACCCGCAAAACGAATTGGATAATGGATTGGTTTTAACCACAGGAAACTTTTTAATAGTGTACAACAGTCATTGAAACAAAGTTTGCCCCTTCGTTCAAGCATTGCTTCTTGTTTCTAGGGTTATAGCGAGTGTCTTCAGTTCTTTATTGTGTCACATGGGTGAGACAACGGCTCTCTGGGACAGTGAAGATCCTTTCATCTCTTTTATGGACCTGTTTTTTTTTTTTTTTTTACCCTTTACTCTTTCTGTTTCTCCCTCCTTCATGTCTCTATTTTCTTCACAGCAAGGTCAAGCCAATAGGCAGCGGTGCATGTCTCGCACCTCCGGTGCCAGAGTTTCAGCACTCTAAGCCCTCAGAGAATCGGTCTGGAAAGAAAAGGCGAGATGCTGTGCCTAGCAAGCTGCAGGTGTTAGCCATGATGAACATCAATTTAGCCATCAAAGCGAGTTCATCAAGTTTCTTTCTGGTGATAAATTAACCTCCCAGCAGATCAATGATGCCCAAAGAATCACAATTTAGATGATTATTAATTAGCGGTGTGGCGTTCTTCCAATAACACGCTCAAAATAGGCGTATAGGAGAGCCGGTAACATTATATTGTTTCTGCGGTTTTCCTTTTAGTCTGGAAGATCAGAGCACAGAGTCAGATGTGCCAGACATGAAGCTCAGCTTGTGAAAAAAGGGAGGTCAAAGAGCCAATGACACACAGCAACCCGCTAAACAGCTTAATTTAACCTCAACGGGAAACAGGCTCTTTCCTGGAGAGAAAAGCGATTAGGGGAGGAAGCAGCACCTCTGACTTTCCTTAATTCAAATCTTTCATTCATTCCAATTAGCCTATTCCCCAGGCCCTTCACACTACATTCAGCCTGTCAATCTGTCTGCATTATACTCACACAAAGAGTTCTTATACTAACAGCAAATGCCACAGTTTAAAAGCTCTGGCCATGAACCAATTCTAGGAAATGTTCTATCACTGATGTTCTTTGCAAAAGATTTATATGTAGAGATCAGCATCTTTCCATCTTCATTTAAAGAAAAAAGCACCTTAAAAGTGGTCCATGTGACTTATGCACTGTTATGAGTCATAAGTCATAACCTACCACCGAACTGAACTGTTGAAGTGTCATTCATGATCTTGTCACTTAAGATTTTGATATTATTGATAAATTAAAAAAATAAAATGATTCAGAAAAAAAATTGTGAATGTAAAGCCCTTACACTGCCATTTCACATGAATAAAACTCATGAACGTGAGCTTTTTCATGAACGTGACATGAGTAAATGCATGTTAACATTTAGTCTATAACTACAGTAAGTAACTACACAGCACACACAATGCCTTTTAATCACATTTTCTCTCAACATGAGGACATGAGAGCTGTAAGTATGGAAAACATAACTAGCATTATTTATTTGAAAAGCAACTCAGATACTGCCTTGTAAAGTAAAATAAGAAATTATGCATTACTTTACTAGTTACTTGGCAAAAAGTAAATTCGATTTTGTTACTTGTGTTACTTGCAATGCATTAGCACCAACACTGCATATGATCACTATGAAAAAAATAAATAAATTAAAATAAACCTCTTATACTTTTGTATTTCATGTGTAAAAATAAAACACACCAGTTTGGACCAATCTGAGGGGGAGTTAAAAAAAAAAAAATTAAATTAAATTAAATAACTTGAAAATGAACTGTTCACTGAAGAGCACTAAAGATTCCATCCTAGTAGGCTACAAATAATCTATGTCTACAAATCACTCGATTTTAACAGGATATGAAACGAATTTCATCCATTTTCACACATTTGAGATCTTCACACCAACTGAGAGACCTAAAATACTGTCCTAGACTCCGGAGACGTCTTTATGAATGCTGTGCGTGTCATCTTCTCGCCTCCCTTGTTGCACCTCTAAACGCAAAAGCAATTTCCTTCTGAGATCCTGAAGAAAAAGCGAGAGAACTTGACCTTTACTCTGACAGATATTTCCTTTCAAGTAAACAGGCTTCTCACCACCAACCTGTGACAGAGGCTCACATTTATCACCAGCACTGATAAAATCTGCTCGGACCTGAGGGAGAACACTTTCCCAGCTGCTCACCAAAATACTCCACTCTGAGACCTTCGAGACATTCAGACCAAAAGAATTCAACGGATACGGACATTTGCACTGTAATGGCCACAACAATTAGATTTTATTATTTATTCCACACTTAGTCAACCAGTTAAAAGTGGTTTCTTTGAAATACACTGAAGCAGACAATGTCCTACTTTTGGTCATCAGCCATTTGGATTTTAGGACAGATCCAGTGGACTGTTTAAAAGCAAAATGGGACAGGCCTCTGCGGTCCACTCTCTCGGCAGTGCACGTAATAACCACTGTGTTCGCGGTAGCTGCATACTCCAGGCTATGGACATTATTCCACCTTTGTAATGTAAAGCACATCTTAAAATGCAATTGCCTTTGCCGGCGACAACAGCGGGGGGCAAAATAAAGGCCTTAACAGGTCAAAGAACTCCAGAGGGACTTCATTCACCTTGCAAGGGCACTGAATTTATGGGATCTTTAGACCATAAACTCAAACTCTTTGGTCTGGAATAAACAAGCTTGTGCTGCTTTGAATAAATAAATGGTGGAAAATATTTCAGTTCGGTTTTTAGTATCGCTAAAAAATAGGCAACAAGGTTGCTAACTAGATTCAATGCATCAGTAAACCCCACTGACCTTATTTCCAAGTGCACCATAGGGACAATTTAAATGGTAATATATTACAAGTTTAATGTAAAATGCATGCAATAAAACATTCACTTCAACACACAATTGCTTTGGAATCCAAATCATTCCGTTCACTGAAACTGTTGTGAAGGACATTCGCATCTCTGGAGATAATAGTTTTATAAACATTACCTCTGAATACCGTTAAAACTAGCAGATTTAATTGGCAGACTTTCTGAGCAGATGAGATGTTAGGTGAAATGTTATTCAAAACTACCTGTACTCGATTATTCGGTTTTTTTACAAGGTTGAGAAGCTAGCTGCGCATCTGTGTCTATCACAAGGCAGCGGGCGTAAAACGTAAAGCACATTCAAAACACAAGGTCTTCTTTTTATACAGGGGCAAATGCATTTTAATCAAAGGGATCAAAGGAAGGGCATGACCAGCCAGCATTTACAAGATTTCAAATAATTCCCTTTTCCACCACAGTATTATAAATTAGCCTGTCATACAGACTGGTCAAAACACAAGCCCTGTAGGAGCCTTGGCTCAGTGATATTCGTTGAATATTTTCTGTGAAATACAAAGACTTCTGCCCTGCAGGCATGTTTCAAACTAGTTGACTGGCTAATCATGCTAACCCTGTATAAAACGAACACATTTAATTGTGCAGAGTATTTCGTTCGTATGTAGCAGGTAAATCTGTAATTACGCTCCTCAGATGAAAAGATTAAACAGGCAGTCATAAGGTAAGCGACGCAGTGATATTCACTCCATGACCACAGATTCTATTAATAGACGCTTCACATTCGCAAAAGGTTTCTTTGAAAGTGTAATTGAGTCAAGTCACTCTATGTGCTCCCCTGCGGTATCCACAGCTCTACTGGTATATATTTTTTGTCTTTTTTAATATCTCGTTATATTTGTCTTTCTCTCAGTACACATATCTAGCTCATCACAGTATCAGATTGGAAGCTACATTCTTACTTTACCATAAGGCCGCCAACGGGTTCAGGATAACTAGTTTCATTTCTGAGGTCTAACAGTGGATGGACACAAATGTCTTTCGTGGAATTGTCTTGGTATTAGAGAACATGTACATTGGGGACATTAAGCTCTAGGAATCCCTGCTCCAAACCCTGTGCTGAAGCAGATAGAAAGACTAAGCCATCTTCTGAATTATTCACAAAAAGTGACAATGAACACTTTTTATATATGTAAGATATAGTTCTTTAAATGCAGAAATGTAATGCAATTTTACCCTACTCTATCAAACATGCCCTTTTAATCATGGCAATGGTTGTTAAAGACAGTAATACACTAATATGTCTGGTATATCCTGATTTCATACTACAAAACTACTGCTTTTAAACCTTCTAGGAATGCACTGCATACCAAACTTTGCAAATACACGTTTTAGATGAGTTCACATAGTTTATAGTACTTTCTGTTTTCAATAGCTTAGCGATATATTAAGCACCAAACATGTCCTCCAACCAATACGCCTGTATGGGTCGTTTGTACATAGCAGCGAAATACGAGCCAGAGCGTATACTACACTTGCACCAGCAACAGGACATTTGCATATTAATGTGTTCTACTATTTTATCTCCCACGTGACTCAGGGTTGGTGTAGCTCAGGTTGTAGACCAATGTGTTATGAGACGAGACATGATCATGCGATCATGGGTTCGAACCCACGGGTGAGTTTGTAACAGGTAGGTTTAGGGGTGGGTTAGGTGTGGTCATTTGTACGGATTACAACTACTAAAATATGTTTTAATCACAGTGAGATCAGTGTGAAAAGTCCACACTGTATTTAAACAAAACACGCATTTTGATTGGAAAGTGACAGTCATACGTCATTTCATGACGACAGGCGCAATACGACATTGTCATTATTTTTACACCTGCTAGAGGGGACTTACCTTTAAAACGTAAATATAGGTCGTAATAAGGTACTTGCACAAACAACCTATAGGGTCGTTTTTTGTTAGAGGACAGTCTCTAAGCACAGCTTACACAAAAGTTTCAGTTTCAAACTAAGTGGCTTTCTGTTGGTCAACTCAATTAACATGACCAACTTGTATGTGTTGTGAAACCTTTTCATGACACGAAATTCACAAGATCAAGTTTTATTTAAATGACTTTCCTAGGAAAATTTAAAGAACAACATGTGAATGAACCTTAAGATAAAGCTTAACAGCTAGCTGAAATAACTAATAGACTCTTGAAATGTACGTGTGCTGATGACTGATATTTCATATGATATCATTTAACCTTGACATTTAAGATTTAGATTTTAAATAGATGTCTCAATGCTGGGTTAATGGACAAATTACAAAATTACTGAAAATATGTTCTCCAAAATTCTTCTCAAGTTAGAAGTATTGAGATTTTAAATAGTGCAATTCATGAATCGTATCATAGCAAATGAACCTAGGCTCATGATTTTGAAAGAGATGTGCACCAATGCATCAGAAAAGATAGCCAAGACTTAGCCAAATAGGATTTTTTTTTTTTTTTGTAAAGAGGCAGATTTCACTTTCAAGGATGTTTATGTGAATGGAAGCTTTGGGGACCTTCAGCAATCTGGTCATCCTTGGCTGAAGTAGTTGAGAAGTCATATGCAGAATAAAACATAGATTAGCACTGGGCTTTAGATCAAATGTTTAGTCATGTGTATTTGTGCATCTTCAAACTCTAAAACGAGAATGTAGATCTTCACTTTCAATATTTTTCAATAAACTCATTTAAAAAAAGAGAAATAAACAAATGATTTGAAAAGTCTTGTACGGTCACATAAAACCAGGTCTTTTTTGAAAGAGAAAACCACAGAGACCATTTAATATAAAAAGCTAATTTTCTAATTCAGGAAATCACACTTAATTGCAAGCTTAAACGAGGACAACAGTAGAGCTCAGATTCACAAGGACCCATATCAATTACATCAATTATTCAATTATCAAAATGCCCCACCGAAGACATTTGAAACCTTCATCTGAATGTAAAAAGCAGATGTTTTTCTCTCTCTCTTCAGCAAACTGAAAACAAAAAGCAGTGACATACCTGTCAGAATAATGGACGTAGCAGTGGTGGGAGGGAATAATGATGAAATTGAGAATCTCAGTTAACAACCCAAAGGGGATGCTAAGATTTTTTGCAGCAGAAAAAAGCCCTTCCTTTTCTCTCAATCCCACTGACTAATTACAAAGCTAACGCAGTTAGTCACGTATAATGGCAGAGCTGAGAGAATGGAGCCTCATAAGACAGCTGGACTATTGCCCTCAAGGACATGAACCGGAGTTCTCTTCTCCAGACGCCATGAATACAAACCTACACAGAGACATGCAGAGCCTATAAAGTTTGTTTGTGGGTATTTAGCATCCCATCTCGGGTAGACTGAACTCATGAGGTTTTTTCCAGCTGAAGGTCAGGGAAGGGGTAAGCGGTCATTTGGAATGAAAATCAAGCCATCCACTATTTCCTTTATTTTTCACTGAGGACTTGCCGCTTTTGATGTTTGCCTACAAAACCGCAATTACAGACATTGGGAAGAGAAAATCTGATCATAAAATTTCTCTAGCCATCTGCAGTAACACATAACGGGCTGTGTAAAATGGGCTTACCTGTTACATTAAAATATAGCTATCTTCTGGGTTTATAGCAGATGATGCAAGGTGACCCGTGTTAGATAACTTACTTTTCAAAGGGAACGAGATCAAAGGCAGGATCTGATCTTGTCAGCTTACACACTGTAACAAAACACCAGGATTTTCACTGTCACTGAATTTTTATATAACTACAGTTACATAAGCCATGTCAGGGATGTTGAGTCCAAGCGAGGAAGGCAGTAGCACCTTAAAAATCTGGGAGACAAATAAACGGTTATTCCATGTATAGATGCGAGAGTTTCTAAAGTATTTGTATTTCTAAAACGTGACAGGAGGCATTGTCTGTTCATCTATTGTATATGACTAGCTTATTATAACCAAACGGGAGAAACCAACAGAACCAGACCAAAAAAATACTGATGACTCATCCTTTACTAGACTAATTTTTGTCCAATCAAATGTGGCCTACAGTCCAATTTGCTGATAACTGAAATGGACTAGCAAGCAGTAAATTCACTTTTGAATTTAAACCAGTTGATTTTAGTGTTTTGTTTTCAGTGTATTTAGACAAAACAGTTTAACATTTTAAATAAGCCAATAATTGGCCACATAAATGAGTAAATAATTATTGGCATCTCTATTTAACCTCTAAACAGTGCAGCGATCTTCGGTTTAGTCGCCTGCCACATCGCAGAGTAATATCTATGACGGGAATAAATAAGGGATTCATGTTTCCAGTAAAAAATAAACAGTAAATCTAAGGGACAGGAGTGGCAATCATGTGACCCAAATGTAATCTCCAAGTGAAGCTCTTTCTCTTGATTTAAAGGGCTCTACATTAGCTGTCGCACCACTAGGGCGTCCGTCAGCTTGATTGCACATCAGATTCATAAAAAAACAGCAGAGGAGCGTGAAGTGGGCATTCCGGTGTCCCTGTGCAATAGCATCACTGCTTTCCAGAGGCATATTAGGATAGCTGTACTATTTTAGTGCGACACTCAAGCAATCTCCGAGCTCAGCTTCACAGACCTGAGAGGATTACCTGGGGAAAAGGAGGATTTCTATTTGCATGATAACTGCTGAATCTAGTCTGCTTTATTCTTTATTAGTTACAGTAAGTCCTTCTTTCATTAAATGACACAGTCAGAAAGGGCTGTGCAAAGACTGTGACGTACCCGTTGAAAGCATAAGCCTGACACACTCTCTTTCTCACTCTCTTTTACACACACACCCACACATATGCGCAGTCAATGTCATCTTTAATGAACTTCAGGTCATATCAAATCAACTGAGTCTCAAGTCATAAACTTTTATGATTAGTAGAAATAGATCATCCACAGCAGACGAGCCGCAGTGTTTTCTCTGCACTGTCATTTCCATGCACAGCACAGCATCTCTCATCTCACAGATCTGAGTGTGCAGCTCTCAGTGCAGAGAAAAAAGGGCTAAAATGTGAAGACATTAAAGAACAGTTTTGACCATTAAAATAAAGAGATGGTTCACCAAAAACGAAGATCATGTCATTGCTGACTTCAACAACATCCAATTCCTATGTAGTTAGTTAGTGACTATTAATTGAATTTTATTTATTTATTTAGCTTTTTTTCCCAGAAAATTTGAAGAATGTGCTGGTCGCCCTTTTCCATGCACTTACAAAGAATCAGCACTGGAGCTTTTAAGCTTCAAAAAGATGCAAACATACTATACATTGTCATAAAGTTTATATGTACTACACTTGTAGGATTTTTAAAGTGATACGATACACATTTTTTTTGGAGGAACAAAATAAAATTGAATTCACTATTCAAAATTTAGCTTATCTACACTGTAAAAAATTGCTTTGATTTTAACGGTAAAAGACTGAAATACATTACAGTAGTATACCGCTTATATACAGTTTTTGGAAGTTGCTATTTTTGTTGAAATAACTGTTTATTTTTGTTTCTTTGTGTCTATTTGCAGTAAGTGCAAATATCCCACTTTATTGGCAGTATGTGTAGGGGGGGGCTTTGTTGTCCCAATAACATCCATTTCATAATTTGGAATCAAATGAACATTTACACTCAATAAGTCGCATTCTGTTTTATAATGTACTTCAATACTGAAATGCAGATAATTGCCACTTGCAACAAGTAGTATAAATAGCAGAAAATTCTATTTGCTCTTAGTGCAAATAGCCGCTGCCTTTTTTATTAGTTGTGTACATTAGGGTTGTATGTTTCATGTTTCATGTTGTTAAATTAATATTTATTGCATTATTCAGTTTCATGTTTGTAACCATGATGGTGTTTTATTGCTAGCATTTGTTTTAATTGTAGGGAAAAATATTGCAGCTTCCAGTTTACGCCATTATTTTTATGTTTTGTTTCTTTTTTACAGTGTACCCTACCTCTCCCTGAATTGTTCAGGAAAGTTTATGGAGGAGAGTGATGTCAGATTCATGAACAAATCTTCCTTTTCAATCAGATTTGAAAAGAAATAGCTCATTCAGTTTACAAAACTTGCTGGAATGATTCGTTCATGAAGAGGACTGATTCACTTCTCAAGTTCAACTCAAGTGAGTAAATAAATAAACAAACAAACTTAAATTATGGTCTTTTATTCACAGTCTTTTCTTCTTTTCACTGTATGAAATGGTGTAGAGAGTCTGAAATTGCTAGTGAACTTAATAAATGAAAAAGAATCAAGTAACACTTTTTAAAAGATGCAAACTTTGAAACTACTTGTGAATGTATTCCAATGTGATAATTGTGGTGTCTTTATAATAATTTGCAAAATTTTAGTCGTCAATGAGAATTTCTAACTTCAGTGAGCTGTTAACCATGGCAACAGGATCAGTGTGGCCTTAAATATATTTCACAAGTCACATCGACCCTTTTATGATGTTTCATGGTGCAGCTCCATCCTTTGTGAACCTTAAAAAAGCTTCAGTTGCTATTCACTGTAATTTTCATTTCTGAGTGGACCCTACCTTGAAATGCTATTATGTTGATTTATAAAATCATAATGTTGAAACACTGATCTCACTGAGATACTGGGGGGGCTAACGGTTTAAAGACCAATAGATTAAACTATGCCATTCATGTCTTCACTCCTAATCTCATTTCACAGGAGACCTCAGCTGGAGGAGATGTTTTCCTCTTCAGAGAAGCTACACACGGCCCCGGTCTACACCGAGGAAAAAATGAAGCAAATAAATAAGAAGAAAATCGAATCCTTTCAGCCCTCACAGAAGTGCAAAGCAATGAATCAGCAAAATAAATTCTCTCCAGAGATAAACAAACATGATATTTCAGGGGCCAGAGAAGACTAGCTGGTCTCATAAAGTTCATTGGGTGCACTGACCATAAACGCAGCCAACTATTCAGTCTCACAGCTTCAACAGTAACAAGTATAGCATCTCCAACAACAGATACACCTCAATGCACAGAGGCCTATTAAATCTGGATCCTAAAATGGCCTGACTTAAATACCCGGCTGACTCCAGGGTTATACATTCTCGGGCGTCCTGATACAACAAATACTAGTGATCCACGGTGAACAAAATGCATGAAGAAGTGTTGGTGAATGCATAAATGAAATTATTAGTTATGCAGAGACAAAGCCTGGTTTCAAAAAAATCTGGAGAGCAAAATAACACTCTCAAAAATATTTGCCGAAAACAATAAATCTATTACAAGAAAATTCATTTTGGCATCTAAATTTCTATTATCTCAAAATAATTAAATATCGCTTTTTCTAAATAATTCAGTAACCTCCACAAAGTTGTCAGTTGTAATTGGAATTTAAAGCAGAAGTAGCAGATTGTCTCCAGGCAGAGAATTAGGCCCAGAACTACTTCTTGGCTGATGGTTTTGTCTTTATTAGTCTAATTCATTTGGATTGTTTTCAAACATGGCTGACTCATTTTTTGACAAGGTGTAATTAATTACTATGCAAATGGTTTCAAGCAACACCCTCTCATTTTGGCACGAACAGGCGGCGTCTCCGTCTAGGTTTTGGAATGTCATCAGAAAAACAAAAAAAAAATGAATAAAAAAAACAACAACAAAAAAAGCTTTGCTCAAGCGTAGGCAATCATGTGGAGAACTTGACTTCACAATGACATTTCTCCAAGAGATAAAAGAGCAATAATAGGACACAAGGCTGCAACACCTGCTGGTCCAGGTGCAGAGCCATGTGTTTTGAAGACTTCATATTGAAAAGTCTCCATCTCGGTGTTCTCTCAGGAATATAATTTAAATGTAATTCAGTCAGAAATTCTGCCCTATATACACAAACACAAGCACACACACACAAGTCTGGAAGAATTATTTATTTATTTAAAGAACTATTTACTTAATGAAATAATACAGTAATATGGTGAAATATTCTTATGATTTATAAAGACTGTTTTGTATTTAAATTAGTGCTGGGCAATGATTAATCATGACTAATCACATCCCAAAATTTTATTGTGTGTGTTTTTAGTTTTTTCTGTTGTTGTTGTTGTTTTTGTGTGTGTGTACATAAAATATGTTTTATTATTTATATATAATATTTATATTATATATAAATGTGTATTTTATGTGTAATGTGTATTTATGTGTATTTACACACACACACACACACACACACACACACACGTATGTATTTAAGAAAAAAAATTATATTGTTTATATACTAAATGTATTTATTTTTAATATATAAATTATATTAATATTTGCATATGCATGGAAGTACTTTCAAAATATATACTGTATGTGTGTCTTTACACAAATATACATAATAAACATACACAGCACACACACACACACACACACACATTATATATATATTTATATATTAGGGGTGGGCATAGATTTTATTATTTTTTTTTATCTAGATTAATCTAGATTAGGGTTAGGGTTAGATTAATCTAGATTATTCTAGATTAAAATGGCTCATTTGAATTCTGCCAAAGGCATTCAGAATATGTGTGCTACCTAAATAATGACTAAAAGT
>JAUMHE010000016.1:4076986-4092909 GCA_032359235.1 Enteromius mattozi
TCCGAATAGGGCTACAGTGCAATTCAGCTAGGTATACATCCGCGCTAAAATATCAAGGTGAAAGTCATCATAGCTTGGGTAGTATAGACCCAGCTCCCAACCCAACTTTGTGAATAGATTAACGGCGATATTTTTTTTATAATACGTTAACGTCGATAACGGCCCACCACTAATACAGTATATATATATATATATATATATATATATATATATATACATACACACACACATACATGTGTTACTTATGTAAGCCATGTAAGCTATGCTTATATATATATATATATATAAAACAAGTGAACGAGACATTTATTTATGTTCATAAAACTTAAAATTAATGTTAAAAATTTCCTCAATTAAAATTCTAAAAATAATAATGAAAACAAATTATGCATTTAATTATAGGATACACATCTAATTCTACATAAAAAAAAAATAACAGGGTTGAATTTGGTTTTGGGAAAAGCTTTGGCTTAATTTTTTTGCTAATTATTTGGATATTTTGTTTTACTCACATTTTTAAGTGTGACATTAGTGTTATTACTTATATCTTAAGTGATAATATTTCTTGAGGGCTAACACGTACACACTTACATGCTCCTTACTGACAACACTCATAAAGGAGGAATGTTTAGTGAGGGGCTTGAGGTTCTTTGCAAAAAATCTAAATCAATAGCAGTCACTAAGATTGTGAGGGATTTCACAACCATCCACACCTATTTATAGTGTCTGATGCTCCGTGAACCATGAAATTAATAAATAGCACGCTTGGTAATTGCCTAGAAACCAAGTGCCGAGGAAAAGACTGCTATGAAATCAAAGGCATCAGTTGCGGTTTCTAATAAGTTGTCCCCATCATTGTCGTTGACCTTCATACAATTAAACAGAAGGAAGGTTTCTGATTAGTGGACGGCCTGAAATAACGGAGAAGAAAGAAGAATGCAGTGACATGGAAGTGACCTCAGCACATAGGATCTCATACTCATACACTCTCAAAGATCACTCGGCACATTTCAACAGGGCCTAGAGAGAAAGAGCATCAAAATCAAATAGCCGCTCTCAAAGAAGCTGAGGGCAGAGCGGTTAGCCTGAGAAAAATATCAGCCTCAAATAAGTCGACATCATCAGTCCTCCCGAGGCAGAAGTGAAAGGAGAAGGACGTGGCCCTATTGAAACCAACGATGTGGCATTACTCTTTGCCTCCGGGTAAAAAAAAAAAAAAAGAGCACTCCGTTAAGATGAATTCAATCGCCAAAAGCTTATTGTTCACATTTATAAACTGGAGAGTACAAAAGTCTGTCGGTGAATGACAGTGAATGTGTTGTTATCCTAATGATTGCTTGGAGAAAGGGCAGACGGAGATGGCAAGGAGACTTAGACATTGCCAAAAAAAGAGGTACAGAAATCCACTTGGCTTTTCCAGGTGAACGATCCAAGATGAGGCAATGAGAGAAGAGCGGGCGAGTGTAATAACCAGAGTGCCAGAGGTCCCGCCGTGAGTGATGACCAGCTCATTGGACGCCTACGGAGGTCGATGAGGTCACCGTGCTCACATCGGAAGGACACTGATGTGTTCCTTGACTGTATCCGCAAACGTAACAAAAGACAAAATCAAAAAAGTTCAAAATGTCACAGATAAAGCAGTGCTGCGCAATAAACATACACCCGAGAGAATCCCCACATTGCATCACTGAAGGGTGTCGATTTAGTCTGAAGTGTTTGCTGCTACAATGCCCTTTTTAGCTCTGAGCTCTTCACACACTTGACTCTGTTAAGTAAGAATCCCTATGGAAATCTGCCGACATGCTCTGTGTAATAATTGCATGCCAGATACTATGCTCCAAGTGCAAATGGAAAAACAGTCGATTCATTTTGCTGGGATTTAAAAGGTAGTTATTTGCTCATTTCTATCTCGCACCACTTTGACAGTTATTGCATTGTGTGGCAAAGCTGGAAGGGATCAAACAGCATTTTGAAATGTGCCATGTTGTTTCAACATTACAAAGGACATTCGCATAAGCTCTTCAAAGCATGGAGTCTTATTAAAAATCACTCAACTCAACATCGTAACTCTGTGGGAGTTCAAGTAAAAAATAAAAATAAAAAAAAACACCTAGTGCTTTTTAAACGACTCACTGCCGATATGCAAAACAGGGACTGAGTTTTTAGGTCGACCTCCTGGAATGCTGTACAGATAGGTGATAAATAACACCCTGAAACTTGAAGTAAACTTTCAACAAAAAAAGTATAAGTAGTGATCTAAAAAAAAAGTACAAGTTGACAAAAAGGCTTAGTCAAGATACATAGACCTAACGTCTGAGAATTGTCAAAAGTAAACTTTTCTTTTTGAAGAAGGCCCTGTACTGTAAATCCTTGACAAATATATCCAATCCATTCTGCTCTGCATGTTTGTTTGCATACTAAGCAGCTGCTAAACACTGGAAGAGCTGGTGAGATTTTAGTATTATTGATTCAATACTGCCTCACCTGTTCAAATGCAGAACTGCAGGTACTCCTCTACACCTGGAGCAGAGAGAAATCAGTTTTTATTGGTTGATATTTGTTAGTTATCAGAATCTATCATCCAAATTAATCAAAAATATGCAAATTAAGACATCTTTTTTTTTTTTTTTTTTTTTTGATGGTTTTAACAGCACAGCATCTCTCTCGTTTTTAATAAACATGTAGCAGCCAGCAGAATGATGCCAGTCAGCCATTCTAGTTCACACTATCCTGACTTTCTACTTTCAACCTATGACAGGATTTTCACTTTCACTGACAACCCAGAAAAATAACCCCAGTGAATTAAATTAAAAAGTGAAGTTGCTGGGCTTCACAGCAAAGTTTGTATGTGTGTGTTTGTGGCAACAATAATGGCATTTATTTTTAAGGTCATAAAATAGCTTCATAGCTTCAAATGTGATATAAAATGAAAATGAAAATGAAAATGCATAAAATAAAATAAAATATCAAAATATGTCACAAACCTCTAAAGCTCCCAATCAGATGAACTCTGATGGCATTTCATCAATATTCCAGTCCAAACAAACCCATCTATGCTAAACCAGGCAGGTCAATAATAATAATGTACCTATAGTGAAAGATAGCACCTCCACTCTCGCCTCAAAGAACCTCCTAGTATACGGAATAACTCTTTCTCTTGGTGATATAGCATCATGGGAGTGTTCGACAGGGCCTCTCTGCCAATGGCAGTGCTGGGCCAGCATGCAATATATCACATGAAAATGAAAAACAGGGATCCATTACTACACAGAGCCTGGAATCTATGAAAAATTACAAGTGCATACCTTACTTTTGATATAAAATGAGACACGCTATGATTATGAAAGTGTAAAGTGCAAATGTGCAAAATGTGCAAGCTGCAATACTTCATATAAAAAGCAATGTCTGCATTTATTTAAAGCTAATAATAAATATCTAAGAAATTAGTTAACCGTGGACCATTGAAAATATTATAATATAATCCACACCTGAGGTGGTAATGCATTTTTAAATGCCACCAATCCAAAACGTCTTTTGATTTAAAAGAAAAACTCTAGATTTTCTGTGAAACATGAGTCCATTACATGAGTAACACCCCGTAGCCAGGCACACTGTAAAGTACAACATTTCTCTGTGTCCACTTGTCCGAGTAATCTTGGTTATTATTTGGAACAAATGCATTCCCCATGGTGGATAAATCTTGGAGTCAAGAGTACAAAAAATTTCCGAAAACCAACAAGGTACATGTCAGAACAATTTCAGCCATCTTTCTTGGAAAACAGCTCCACAAATTTCTAGTAGGGAAATAATGTGAGGGTGGGGAAAAGCAGATGGCAGTCACATCAAAAAGAATAAAAGTACCCGTGTTGAAATCCTGCCATGGTGTGTTTGGCTCTGCCTCGTTCTGGCAGGCCACTCTTCGTCTTCCTGGGTGTAAAGTCTTGGATTAGACTGGCGTGGTGGACAGTTCCATGTTAATTCTCCTGGCTTCGGAATTAGACGCCCCCTTCTCTGCCATCCAAACAATAAACAAGACATCGCCTGCTGTTTGGAATAATCTCTTCTGGGCAAATATCAGGAGTCCAAGCAAACACGACTACCCAATGTAAATGATGTTGATCCAGAATTTGCTTTACGGGGTGTTTTTCAGGACTTCAGACGGTGGGAGACATCCCTCAGGAGCAGCAATGGTTATAGAAGAGATTAGATTGCTATCGGACTGGATGAGAGCCGCACACGGAGGTTTCCACAGTTGCAGATGATGGTGACAACAGAGAAACAAATCTGTGTTACTGC
Source organism: Enteromius mattozi (assembly GCA_032359235.1). Classification (NCBI taxonomy): domain Eukaryota; kingdom Metazoa; phylum Chordata; class Actinopteri; order Cypriniformes; family Cyprinidae; genus Enteromius; species Enteromius mattozi. The sequence continues at coordinate 4,081,283 of JAUMHE010000016.1, forward strand.
ACGAGATCAGATTACCCTTTGCTGATCTTGTTTTCTGGATGAAATCTCAAGATTCCCACGTGTCAGAACATGAAAGCTTGAAGAGGTAACTACTGAGTCATCATGCACAAAAAAATAAAACGAATAAAAATGTAAAAAACACAAATGCACCATGTCTTTACAAATTGAAATTTGTGTGAATGTTCTTCTGAGGCATATTATTTCATGTTCTTAAGACTAACTGCTAAAATGGAGGCTGGTTGACCTGAAACTGGAACTCTCCAGGACCAAATCCATGCATCCATTAAAATCCTTGTGACTTGTGAATCACTTCGCTTTCCACATGTTAATGAATGTTTTCAACATAAAAATGTGCTGCTGGACACCGTGTTGAGAAGTAAAATGTAATTAAAATAAAGTATATTGATTACACCATAGCACGGACTATAAATAACAGAGCCCATAAATAAGCGACGAGGACAGGTGAGTTGGCTGATTTATGCCTGTACTCCCGTGAACAGCAGAATAAATCATTCACAGCTATGTTCTTATTGAGTTATGAAGCCTCTCCGCACGCAAAATAATTGCCGCCTCTATGTCATCCTCTTGTCTTGTGTATTCCCAAAGAATGGCTCATTTGGTCGGTATGCACAAAGATGCATTTTGAATAGATCTAGTTTACAGCTGCTATTCCAGCCCTGTATTTCATACATTTAAAACTATTAAATGGCACAGAATATTTGTCATGGACCGTGACCTCCATGCTGTTATCCATCACAATAACATTTGCTTTCCACAAGCCTTTGCTGTAGAGACGGCATAGAACTGAAGCATCTGGGTAACAAGTGTAGTTTCTTGATAGTTTTCCATCGGTATGCATATTAGAAAACACTTGTTTGCCATAATTAACTGAAATTGAAAGGTGGATGAGTGTGTGAGGTTTAGAAAAAAAAAGATTTCAAAGCAAACACTTCAAAGCTGAAAAGTAGAACTAGACCAGCAGTATGAGAGTATCAAAAAGGATTCCAGTGTGCTCTACATGTGCGAACAGTAACTATGCATGAGTATAATCAATCGTTTCAAGTGCATATACATAGACATCAACTATTATCTCAAGCATGCAATGCAACAAAATTAAAGGATTAGTTCACCCAAAAATTAAAATTTGCTGACATTTTACTCACCTTTAGGCCATTCAAGGTGCAAATGAGTTTGTTTTTTGGAGAAATGTACTTTTTTGATTTTAACAGTAAAAAACTGCAAGAAAAAAACTACGGTAAAAACCTGTTAAATGGTTAATGGTAAATTCCTGTAAAATTTACAGGGGAAAAAATTAAACCGGCATCCCCAGAATTCCCTGCATTGCATTTAAAATTTAGTTTGAATTTGATGTTTTTTTTTCTTTGAAATAATTTTTTTTTGTGTGTTTTTTTCTTATCAGTTATGTACAGTATATTAACATTATATAAGTTAATGAAATTACAGTATTTAACTGTAAATTTAACTTAAAACTATAAAACCTAAAATGTTGTTAATATTTTTTACGGTCAAAAACCACAGCTTCTGTTTTTTTACTGTCAATTTTATTTATTTATTTATTTTTACAGTGTAGCATCACTCACTTTCTCACCAATGGATCCTCTGCAATGAATGGGTGCCGTCATAATGAGAGTCCAAACATCACAGTAATCCACAAATAATCCACATGACTCCAACCCAACAGTAGTTAAAGAACTAAAAATTGCATGTTGGTAATTAACAAATTTCATTTCAGAGACATTTATACATCATACAAGTCTTTGTTCTCGAGTGAAAAACTAAGTTACAGTAGATCCTCATAGTTACACATTTAGGGGCCCTTTTGGTTGGGTGACAGGTGCATTAAAGATTAATTGTTAAATATAATAGCTGTGTGTCTAATTGGTTCAAATGCTACACGTCTAAATCAGGAAAGAAATACAGAGACTTCAAGCACCAATTACAAGCAACAAAAGAGTTCTTAACAAATTTATATTTTAGCCAGAAACAATGGTTTGGAGTTAAAACGTTTTAATGATGGATGAACTGTTTGGCCTCTCATTCTGACAGCACCCATTTACTGCACAGGATCCAATGGTGAGCAAGTAATGTAACGAATTTCTTCATATGATTGAAGAAATCTGTCCCGAACAAGAAACAAACTCATCTTGGATGGCCTGAGGGTGAAAAAAACTTTCATAAAATAGTGTTTTTATAGTGAATTGTGATTTGAAAACAATACTGTGATGAGGAATGTATAGCAGTAAAAACAAGATATTTTAAAAACAAAACATGTTCTGCTTTTTTTAAATACTTTAGATTTCCAACCGTTTTAAATGCAAATGTGTTTTCATTATCAAGAGAGTTAATTTAATGATTTGAGTTTCTGTGATTTTTTTGGTAAAATGAACTGTGCACTGACAAACTATAAAGTTTAAGTTATAACAAAAATAAATCCATAAACTAAAATAAAAAGGTGAGTAAACGCTATAATCATACTGTGAAGGGCATTTAACCTTCACTGATCTGATGTTTGCATATAGATTATTAATTAAACTTTTTTTTTTCAGTCTGTTCCAGGACATAAATGGCTTTATCTCATTATTTAGAGTGTTCCCAAACCTTTTGACTAATGCATTTACTTGTATTTTACAGTCATTTGTGATAAAGTAAATTGGGTTTGACAAATTTGGAATTGGCTTTTCACTAGAGGATGCTGGGAAATTGACCTCCTCTGCGGCCCCACACTGGATAATACCTGAAGCCCAATTGATAAAACCATATATTGCCAACACACCATACATAAAATAAGACTTATACATTCATATGCATCTTCACACACACATCATCTTAAAAGAAATCTTCTCAGCATATAGACTCAAACAACATTCATCCAATCAACAGTTAGCATGCGAGGTTGCTGTTGCCAAGTTACTGTTACAGTGTCATGTCAATAATTAAGCATGCATGGATGTGACTGTTAATACAGTGATAAATATAGTACTCCAAACGAGCAACTCTGCCAATTAAAAACTGCCATTCACTCTCACCATGTCCTAATTAGGAGGTACAAACCCAAGCTGAACAAATATATGGGGTGCAAAAGCAGACGTGAGGAACTTAGTACAGTACATCAGAGGAAATATATGTTGGTCTATATAACAGGAAGAAAAACTATATGAAAAAAATATGCTTTGTAGCATCCCATCACCATCTACTGATACACAACACCTTCCAAGCCTAGCCATGGACTTTAAAGCGGCCATTTTTTCTTTTCTTTTTTTTTCAAAAAGCTGTCAAGTTTCAGAAATGAAGGGTTTTAAAGCTTTCATGGGTCGTCCCAACCTTGTCATTATGTGAAACAATGTCTTTTGAAAAGGTCCACGGGCCTATTATCTTACCGGATGAAAGCCGCTGCGGTGGGCGACTTTGCCGACCTGACCACTTTGTAAGCAGCTTTTTGATGTTTTGTTTTTTTTATTATGATTTTCTCTCCCCACTCAAATTCCCGTGATCATAATAATATCCTGCCCTCGGATATCCAGAAGGTCTGTACATCCGCGTTTAACCGCATACGCCTATGAAAGAGATAGCGGGACAGTCAGAGCGTGTCTGGAACATCACTCGGGGGAAACGGATCTCTAAGGCCGCTTCATCACGTCAATTAGGAACTCTATCTCTAAAAGACGCATTACTGGGCTTGAGGTTTGACGGATACGTGACAGCGATCAGTTGATCCGTGATGTACTGATGCCGTGCTGTTTGGTGGACAACAACCGTCAAAGAGATCGCTTTCAAACATCTTGGGTTACTGCACTTGACTTAGTAGTGTCATTGATGGGCGTCCAGTTTAAAACTGGCACATGAGAGGGGTCTGTGACATTGAATGACACGATATGATGGGATGAGCAAGGGAAGATCTACACTGTAACAACTCAAAGGTCACAAATCATTGGTTTAATGAGTGCCTTAATTCTGGGTTGCTTTGATTGGAGCTGCCGGATTGATCACGGTTATTCTGCTTCACTTGGCCCATCGTGGTATCAGTTCCAAACACATTTAGCTCAATAACAGATGATGAGAGGAGCCCAGCCATGCTAATAGCCACCATGCCCTGTGTCTGGGATAAAAGGCTGAAGTCTTGCCATCATCACTCAGACTGCTTGTCTATTCCCAGTCTTTTTTCGCCTGAAATAGAGCCAGTGGTTCTCATTAACACACGACTTTACATAGTTTAGTTAATTTCAAGCAGACGTGTAACTAATTGTCTTGTTACAACAGAATCTTCTAATGTCACACTCTGTAATTTGAAAGGAACAATGTATAGTCTCTGTTGGGAAATGTCATATATTGTTGCATGTTATATTACAAGCAATAATAATTTGGGTTCATGGCACAATAAATAGAATAAATAAAATATAGTAATCTCTCATGAATCGCTCTTTTTACAAAAGGAAAATTCTTATTCTAATAGTATTTATCTTATTTTATCAAAAGCACATTTACATTATATATATTATATCATATTTTTATATATATATATATATATATATATATAAACTTTTTTTTATATTCAATACTTTAAAAAGTGTATTAAATTAATATAATACATACTATAAAGATTATACAAAAGACCTACAATGCTACAATGTTTTAATTATTTATTTGATCAAAAGCACATTTACCAATGACAAACTGCACACACACACTCACATAAATTAAAAACTTTAAATCTCTTTTAAAAAATTTATAAAACAAATTATATCATTATTATTATAAGTATTATTAATTATTATGTGTGCGTGTGTGTGTGTGTGTGTATGCGTGCGTGAGAGTGTGTGTGTGTGTGTTTGAGGGCAATACAATTTTTTTATATTTAATACTTTAAGGTAAAGCACTTTAGTACTTTAACATGCATTAAAATAATATAATACTGTAAATAAAGATTTTACAACAGAAACATTCATATTGTACATTTTTTATGTTGTTTTGAACTTTCTATTTATCAAAGAATCCTGAAAGTTTGTTTCTTGAAAAGAAAACGGGAATTAGAGGGATTTCTGAATGAGTGAGACACTGAGGACAGGAGTATTGATGCTGAAATTTTAGCTTTTAATCATATGAATAAATTACATTTTAAAATACTGAAATAGAAAACATCCATTATAAACTGTAGAAATATTTCACAATAATATTAGCTTTACTCTCTCTAAAATAAATGCAGCCTTAGTGACCATGACAATAAACCAATCTTTTGAAAGGCAGTGTATAGGGTAGCACTGCATTAACATATCAGTCATTATAAAGATGAAGCTACTTTGTGTCAAAAAGATGCAGGAGCTTACCGATGTTACTAATGTGCCACAAATAACCTCAACACCCCTGAATAACAGAAGAATACGAGCGAAGCCATGAGAGAAACTGCTTACTGCAAGAGAGGAAATCACACGTGCAGGCAGCAAAGAGATTGTTGGAGACTGTGTGCGTCTCTTTTTTTCACACACTTTTCTAGTGGCACTGTGCAGGCGTGAAGCAACAGCCTCAGAGTAATCCCACCGTCTTCTCACTGTGCCTCTAATTGTTCCCCTAGCTGGCAGGTGCGTCTCTTGCTGCGGTCTCAGCAGGAGCACATACATGCGCACACACACACACGCATGAACACACTCACACAAACACACCACAGACAACCAATTACATGTGTAAACACACCCTAATGCGCACACATATGCTTGCACGTGCCCAAACACCCACACGTTCAGTACATACATACAGTATTTACTGTAGATCTAAATTACAGAGCTGACACTTTAGGACAGGTTGATGGGATTTCTGTCAGCTTTGTTTTAGCCCTTCTGCAGTAAGTCACGTGCGGCTCATTACATGCACAGAACGAGGTGACACCTCTCTCGCTCCCGCACAAAACTCTGTGAGAACGTGAGCTTCTCCTCCCACAGTCTTCCTGTAATCTATACAACAAGTCAATATTTGCATTTATATTTATTTTCAGATGTCAACAGACTATTAATGAGATATTCTGGATGAGGAATGTGCTCTTATTAGTGGGCTATTAGATCAGTGCTCAAAACCGCACATAGAATGCGTGCTGTACTGCTTTGAAACCACAGTCGATGACGCTTGAACTGGCAAGATGCAGCTGCAACTTGGGTGTCTGGGATTGGAGTTTTATTATTAGCTATTTTTATTGGAAGTGACTTGTATTACATTGATTGTAGGGAGAGTCCCTCTGGAGCAGCCTGGGGTTAAGTGCCTCGCTCAAGGGCACAATGCTGATAAGGCTCTTTCAGTGACCGCTAACACCTCCATGTGGTTGAGCAGAGAGCATTTTCCCACTAAAACTTATGCCATGTTCGCATCTCAGACAAAAGTCAGCCTGAGATTCTACACTGAGAATAAAAATGGCAGAACTCATAACCCCAAAAATGGATCCATTCATATTAATGATGACAAGATGTGTCTTCAGATACCCAAAAGTGCACAAGTAACAGGCAATAATAAAATGTCATATCACGCACAAATAAGACACAGTGGGATAAGCTATAAGCTACTTAAAGGGATAGTTCACCAAAAATGATAATTCTGTCATCATTTATTCACCCTCATAATTCATCATTCCAAAACTGCAGAACAGAAAAGATGATTTCCACCCCATTTTGTACAAATGAAAGTCAATCGAAATATGCATGCTCTATAGAAAGACAAAAAAACTGGAATACATTTATTTTTGCTACAGTAGGTATACTACAAAAGCATGCTTATGTGCTTAATAAAAATAGGCTACCCTGCAATAGTACTTTTGGCAAACTAAACTAGTATACACAAGTATTTTTAATTAGACCAATTAATTTTATGCCTAATGCACTTTAATTGTGCTGAATTATTGCTGGGATCCAGCTAAAGATATACTTAATTATTTTTGATGCTGCTCAAATGGAACCACTGCAAGCATACTTTAGGTACATTAAATATATTGCATGTATGTATATATATATATATATATATATATATTGCATGCAACGATTCCTTGTTTTACTAGGAATCGTTTATTTACTAACAGTCTTCAAAATACCTGTATATTCCAAATCTGTAAATAAAGGTTTCAGAATGACATGAGAGTGAGTAAATCATTACATTTTGGGGGTTAACTGTCACTTTAATTTGTCCTCTAGTCAAAGTGAAATGAGACAGGGGTGAAATTAATATTCCCAAATTGAATTAGAATCTAAAATACTTATTTGCATTTCATCTGCATATTACTAATATTCTCTTAGATATATCTAGCATGAAAAAAAAATATTTTAAAATGACAAAAAAACTAAACATCCCAAATATCCCATAATAAATTTGCCATATTCCAGTTGACTGAGAAAACAATGCACTGTTATTCCACAATCCAACAATTAAGGCTGCATGAAAATATGAAATATTGTTCTCTCCTTACAGTTTCCCCGGCTCTGTAATGTTGAAGAAATTTCTTTACTACAGAACTTTGAAGAATCTGAGGGAGCTGAGCTGAAAAAGAAACCCCCTCTTTTCAAAAGAAAATGATCAAGGAGATTTCCTACAAAGACATTCGGCCCACACTTCAGATTCCTCAACCAGACCAATAGAAAGTATTTCCTGCATTTGAATGCAAAGCAGGTTCACTTTTACACCACTTTTTCCCTTCATGGAAATACTCAGGTAATAAAAAATAAATAAATTAAAAATTAAAAACACATTTCACCAACAGTTTCCAAATACATACTATATGATACATACTTCATCAAGACAAATTTCCGAGCATATGGTCGCTTAGAAAAATTGTTCAGTTCCCTACATTAATCAGGTGACACAGTTTAAATACTGCAACTCTGAGATCATGAGTTTAAATAAATAGGTAAGCAACAAGCATTATTCCAGACAGCAAAAAAGAGAGTGATATAAAGAGTAAGAGTTCATTATTATCCTACAAAACTGAGAAAGCAGAGAATCTTCACATACAGTAAATAAACATCACATAAATTGTATTTACACAAAAACAGAGGCGCTCTCTAGCTCTGTCACTGTGAGGCCAAACATATCCCTTCAATCCTCCTACACACTCTGTAAAGCACTGCACATATTTATTCTCACATGTGGGGATAGTGTCACTATTGACAAAGTTTGCCATATGTTTGACATTCATCAGCAAACAGACTTCAGCATATAATGGACCTGTCATGATTCATGGCTGGTTTGGTTGATCTGCACTGACCTAAGAGCTTTAATGCTAGCTTTGCTGATGAACCGATCTCAAACTATAGTGTTAGTCTTCAAAGCTTAAACTGTAATTTAAACTCCCACAAAAAAAAAACAAAACAACTGATACATTTACTACTAACAAAACTCATCCCTACTCACGCAATTGGCTGAGCTAATGTTGTTGTGAGAAATGTTTAAATAGCACTGCAGTATTTACACTTTTCAGAAAATGACCCTATGAATGTCTTTATTTTAACACTGAAAAATGACACACTTCACCTTTAAGCACAGCAGGATATAACTTCATTTAATACGCATACATATTTTAATATACTTTCTGGCTCACTCTCTAGGGTGGCAGGTGAAAATGTACTCATCTCTGATTCAGCACGAAGAGAAGGGCTGTCTGCGCGAGCTAATGTCATTTTCAACCGTTTGCACGAATACTCTCACACATTCAATTAGATTCCCTCCATATGATTCAGTGTCTGTGCAAAGTTATTCAGACTTGAGGGAGCCCAATGGAGCAGCCCCGTGGGTCTCACGGCCTGATCAATAACCCACTTAATGGATCAATTTAGGCACTGCTTCAACGTAATCCCCACTGCTAAAAGACTGAGACGTGGGAAAATGAGACCTGCGGAATTTGCAGAGTATGTGAAGTCGCATTTAGGGAGAAGTTGATGCATCTAACCGGACGTTCCCATTCACCATTGATTCAGAGGAGACTGCTCCTTCCGCCTGTTTAGCCAATAAGCCTTACGCTAATGAATATGCTATACCTACGCTTGAATGAACGGATGAAAGCATCAGGGAAATTCTACCGAGCTCAATATAGCATGGTTATTTCTTGATTTAAATATATGTTAGAGCTGAGAGGGGCCATTTATGCACCAACAATGACACGTAAAAAAATAAAATAAGATAAAATTAAATAAAATGCATATGAATGGACGGAAGCATCAGGGAAATTCTACCAAGCTCAACACAGCATGTTTTTTTCTTGATTTAAATATATGTTAAAGCTGAGAAGGGCAATTTATACACTAACAGTGACATGACACAAATAAAATAATAAAATAAAATAATAGCATAGCATAACATGAAAATGCATATGAATGGACGAAAGCATCAGGGAAATTCTACCGAGCTCAATACAGCATGGCTATTTCTTGATTTAAATGTTATGTTAATAAAATAAAGTTTGGGACAGATACATTGTGACAGGAGTTTCTCAACATAAAAAAAAAATTTTACAATTGAAACTTGGAGCAAAAATATTTTATAAGTGGGATATAAATCAGGGCCTATGAATACGGTTTGATAATTACTCAATTACGCCAGTTATTGGTTAGTTAATTACACAAATTTAATTATTAATCACTGTATGCAAATTCAAGGCATATTGTGGTGTAATTGGAGATCCCTAATAGAAAGTGGTTATTTTTAATGTCACTAAACATATATTATTCATTACAGCATGATTAGGCAGATACAGAGGTCTGGGACGGAGATATTTCTGAGGAATATTGTTAGACATGCCATCTATAAACCACAGGGGCATAAAAGGACATAAGATGTATTATGACTTTATGTAAATCGTGCAGCTCTACATGAGGCCAGGTCTCAAAGGTCAGTCTATTAATGTGTGAGAGAGAGAAGCTAGTTTGCTGCCTGTGGTCCCTGTTGCACCTAAATGAGAACTAGAGCACAGTGCTAAAAGCATTACAAATGCACTGAATTTTACTAGAAAACAATAATGCAGACATCGTGGCCTGCATTAGGTCACTCCCCAAGCCACACTGTTACTAAGAAAAAGGCCATAATGAACAAAAACAGCTGGGTTTTAATAACAAATCTCAGTTTTGAGTTTAGAGTCAAGAATATGATCATTACTATGTATAATATTAGCTATATTTCCCTATAGAAAGAGAAAAGATAATTATATACTAAAATAGCATCGTTTTAAAGGTTAAATATTGTTGGCTGGAACCTATACTTTTCCAAATATTAAAATAAATCTTGAGAGGTACATTGATGCTCTTTGATGCAATACATATATATGTGTACTGCGAGAGTTTATATTAAATATACTGAATTACATTGTTGCTTCGAGCAATAATGCATTATAAATGTATCAGGACGCAAAAGTAAAGCAGAAAGAGGAAATGTAGGAGGTTATGAAGAGGGAAAGAACACATGAAAAGGAAGAAAGAGAGAGAGAGAGAAGGAGTGCAAAGTAAACCAAGAGGAAAGAGAATATCTATTTGATGTTTAATTGGAATCGATTCTCTGAAGCTGATGAAAATTTCACGCCATTCATACATTCATTGTATGTGTGAGGTTGTAAAAGCTGCCTGAAAGAGGAGAAGAGAGCGGGAAATGAAGGAAGCGAGAAACATGTTGACTTACACATCAGAGGCGAGAGGAGGGGATGCCATGGGGGAAAAGAGCTCAGAGTTTTAATATTTCTCAACAATGATTTATTTACTCACCTTGTGGCAACAATTCCAGGATGAAACATATTCACTCTCGCCAGAATAAATTATGGCTTTCCATCCTCCTCATGACATCGAGTCCACATGTTGTCAACAACAGGGCACAGTGGAGCTGTCCAGCTGCAATGCCAACCATATATTACAACATTCACAGAGCCGCACATGATGTATACTTATTTTATTTATTCATTTGTTTAAATGTCTGTTTATTAAAAAAACAACACAGCTGACATGCAGCTAAATCACAACCTTTTAAAAGACTTGCTAGGACTGATTCCCTACACTTAAAATGAGGACCGTAGATGAACAACCCATAATTTCTGTGATAGATAGATAGATAGATAGATAGATCAATTTTCAAATCTCCCAGGAAATTATGCTTTATTAATCGAAACTCTGTAAATTTGTGTAAAAAAAAAAAAAAAAAAGGAATAAAAGCTGTCAAGAGTTTTACTGCCTCTAAGGTTCATTTCTTTTGTAAACTGCAGTGATATGTACTTGTTGGTACGTAATATCTTGTGTCTCACTAAAATTTGATAAATTTTAGTTTTAAAATTAAAAAGTTTATAAATACAGCTATAAATGCCTTGTTCTTGATTTATAAGCATATACAGAACTATTAATTTCAAGATGCAAAAAAAAATACAAAACTGTACAACTGTACACTATTTTTTTTTTTCCTATGAAATTGAAGGTTTGTTTTTCATTTATCAAGTGTACAGTTGTACGATTACCTTTTTTACATCTTGAAAAAATATTTCTGTGTTCTGTATCCCTCTGTGTTGTGTTTGTTTAACTTTTCTGTTTGAAAGAGAAATGAGTCTTTACATCTGCTTTATAAATGCTTTACAAGGTATAAATAGTCCTCACTTTAGATGAGCTCACAAAAAC
>JAUMHE010000016.1:4101986-4116401 GCA_032359235.1 Enteromius mattozi
ATGTATGCATGTTTTTGTATATATATATATATATATATATACATACATACTGTATATTTAATGTCAACAGCAGAGAATCCCTGTTTTTAATTCAGTATTTATTGATAATATTAATAATTCTTATTACAGTACAAATGTTTGCATTTGCCTGCTTGAATAAGATCTATTGTTATTCTTGTGCGTTTCAGTGCATTTCTGGCCTCATCCATTAACGCGAACATTTCATTAGGCAAACATTAAGTATATTGTGAGAGCTTGAGAAATATTGAAGGAGCAATGAATTGCTAGGAAATATGAATTAACTGCAACACTGGAATCATACATAATGCATATTAACATTTTGCATGTACAAGTATGGTTAAGTCCCACATTAATTCATTCCTCTGCGGAGAGTGAAAGAGGAAGGCATTCTGGGAGATGCCATACAATGAAAACGAACAGGAACATTTATCAAAAGCACAGAGGGTTGCTTGAAGAATCCTCAGAGAACATTTAATTGTGGTAAAGCTTCAAATGCATTCTCAGGTTTTAATTCATCATTTCACAAGGTCTGGGGAAAAAAACAGAACGGATTTTTGCAATATTAAACAATAAATATGTATAATGAAGTGTAGCCAAACAGTATTATTCCATCTATTCTCCATAAGAAGCTATGTTAAAAGCTAAAGCATTAGCCATAACTTGCTTATTAGTAAATATAATGTGCTAAAATGACAAACACATTAATTGCAACAAAACACATTTCAGAGGGTGACTAGAGATGATAAACATTTAAAGACGTACAACTTTTTTCTTTTTTCTGTGGAAGTGATTGATTTGTTACCTCACATGGGATGCTGTATATTAATTTTCTCTTTTAATAAATATGGCATTATCTCTGCATAAATAAATAAGCAAGCACATCTATTCATTTCGGATAGGGCAGGCCAGGTGGTTGTAAATGGTTGAGTTGTTGGACTGCGTTTATCACGGCGGGACAGATTTGATGTGCTGACAGGACGCTCCCTAGCTGTGACAGACACGGGTCTGCAGGGAGATCGGCATTACCCGCTCTGCTTGGACGGCCTCACATTAGCTCTGACACCACTAAGCATCTCACTGACAGCCCAGACGACGGCCGGCACCAAGCCCCCAAATCAGCCACTCCGAGCAAATCACCTTACAACCAGTTAACCACCATTACCCACAAACCCTTCAGACAAAGCTGCCATTCCGGCTACTCCTGAGCCCCTCGCTGCTCAAATTGCACCCTGATTACTCTCCATCTACCCTCAGTGACAAAACAGCCATTCCGTTAGTGGGGAAAGGAGAGGAAATGAAATGAACGCGGAGACAAAACAATGGTAATCGCTTTGAATGAAGACTTTGCTCCAGACTATTTGTTCTGACACATCCATTGGTGCGTCTCAGGTCCTTATGTCCGAACTGAAAGCATTTTGTGGAGTTGTTCAGTGAAAGAGAGAGATGTTGAAGGTGACCCTGGATGGAATGTGTTATTAGTGCCACATATCAGAGAGAGAAGAGGACGTCATAGCACAGATAGACAGGGAACAGCTGTCACATGAAAAACACAATTCTGTCAATCACAAAACCTCCAAAACTCTTTTCAAACGATCTGTCCTTAATGCCGCACAGGGTACAAGGTCATCTGTCCAACAACTCCTGACCCTGGTCTCAGCCCCTAATGACATACTGCATCTTGATCTGGTCAATCTGATTGCCTGGCTTTACACACCATTCAGCAGTTAGGGTGCTTGTTTTTTGTTTTGTTTTCTTCCAGGCTTTTTGTTTTATTTTGTTTTGTCATTGTTTTTTGTTTGTTTTGTTTGATGGTTTTGTTTTGTTTTTCTTTGTATTTTGTTATTTAGTTTGTTTTGGGTTATATCATGCTTTGTTTTGAATTGCACTGTTTTGCTTTGGCTTTTTTTTTACACAAACAGCTGGCGTTGATGTTTTCCTACAAAACTACTTATTTATTTTATTTAATGGACTATTTGCATTGTGCCTCATGATGCACTTCTGTTGTGTATGTTCATGTAGTTGACTTAAACGCTTTTTAAAATGAGAGTCAAAATCCAGACATATTAGAGATTACCTGATGATTATGTGTGCACAGTTGTTCAAATGTAACATGTAGTTTTAATCCAACATAAACCAGTCCAAGAAAGCACTGGCTGGTAAACACATGTGATTGTTTCACCACAGGGTGTCAGCGCTCTAAACTAGAAATTGGGACGCTGAAGTGTGTGTGTGTGAGAAGAAAAAGACGAGAATGAACCTTTATTAATCTGTATTAAATATGTTAGTCACTATTCTGTTTCATTATTCTTTCACAGTCATTTTACTCAATGCAATGCCACAATATGAATATTCAAAGTAGTCACACTGTCAATGTGTTACTGTTTAAAATTATCTAAATGTTTAACATCATTCAATTTCTTCTAGGCAGTTAGCGCACATTCATTAAGCCATTTTAAACACTGGAATAAGAGCACTAAAGCTCACAAGCAATACTGCTCTTACGAAAATGAGCTATGGTTTTACAACAAATAAAACAATAAAATGGAATAAAAATTGTAGTTAGTAACCACAGATGAACCCTAGTTTCGCTAAACTAACCATATTGTTACCATGGTATCAATTGTGGTTATACAAATGGTCATCCACCATATAAAACCATGGTTAATTTTTAGTAACCGTGTTTATCAGTCAAATTCAACAGCTATGAAATATAATCAGTAAGATAAGAATACTGTTAATGAAAAGACAATTACTAGACCTTGTCAGGTTAGGGTGGAAATATATGTATTACTCAGAAGGCAAATATATTTATGGGAACATTTCAGCAGATTGAAGATAATTTATGTTAATTGCAGAAAATATGTTTTGTTTTTTTTAAATCTGCCAGCCATAAACTGTAGTAATAATCTGCGTTCTTATTAAAATCGGTCCGCTTATACAGTACTGTAGGTGCACTAAAAGCTGACTGGAAACTTCAGAGATGTAATAAGTAGAATGCAGAGGTGGTTGTGCAAGTCGTCCATTGTGGGTTGTCTCAATGACTAAATGGACTGTTCAAGGTTATTTAGACATTTAGGATTCGTTTACATAAAACACATTCTTGCGCTCAAAACAGATGGACAGAGTACAAAAACAAAATTCAGCAGTCTTGACTTTTTTTAAAAGCTGGACTGCTGCTAACTTGACATGCTGTCTTTAGAAATTCGGTGACTGTGGCGGGACACTCAGAAAACACTGAGCTGTAAAAGCTGCCAGCTGCCAAGACGTCTGCCTCAATGTGTATTGTGTAAACTGCCTAAGTATGGATCTTTAAAAAGGTGAAAAAGGTTAATGAATTTAGAGATGCAATGCTTCCAAGTGAAGAGACTGTCAGCAAGGTAATTAAAGTACTCCCACTGAAAATGAGACAAATACAAAAAATTTAGATAAACAGTCAGAAATATTTATTTTATTTATCTAAAACTAAAACTATCAAAAAGTCTTAACTGTAATAAAGCTGAAACTAAATAAAACATACATATTAGATGGGCGGAGGGAACGTATGTTAAAATAGTGTACTAAAATTAAACGATCAAACGATTAATCGCGATTAATCACATTCAAAATAAAAGTTTTTCTTTACATAATACAGTATATGTTTATGCTGTGTTTATTTATTATGTTTATATTAAAACATATATATTTTGAAAGTATTTACATGCAAATGTATTTATATATTTATTTTCTTATATTTGATATTATATCTAAATATATTTAATATATAAACATAACATATTTTCATTAAATATATACATGCATGTGTTTTTATATATACTTAATAAATATACACAGTACATCCAAATATATTTTGTAAAGAAAAACATTTATTTTGGATGTGATTAATCGCGATTAATCATTTGACAGCACTAATATATAGCACTAACATACCATGAGCAGAATTGTATAACTGGCTCATGTTCTGAATTATCCATGTGAAAATCTATACTCAATACTCTTGAAGTCCATACACATTTTCAGCTGCCTCGACAATGTCTTGATCACCATCAATTAAGTCAAAAAGTTTCGCTAAGGACTCACTACATGGGACAAGAATGAATCAGACTGAACCTTTAAAGCTCAGCTGGTTCTCATGCAGCTACAACAAAGTGAGCTACACTCCCCACCAAAGCGCAAACTGACTGATATGAAAAAGTGCCTTTCATCTAAAGGGATGACAGAGAATAATTGATGGGGCCTGTCTTTGATAAAAATCAATCTCATATGGTTATGTTATTAAGATAAAGAAGAGAAAACTCCATTCCAAACGATAACTCTCGAGCTGTAACATCAGCCGCTGTGTGCAAAAAGCATACGTGGTATTCTTAAAGGCACAACACTTTCGTAAATGAAATGGTCATGGTGAGTGCAGATTGGGAAATGAGTGCATTAGAGTTAGCGATTTACTGTCTGTCATCTGTCATCCTACCTACAAACCCTCCACCGGCTAAACTACAGTCATTTACTCCGCCTGCTATGCAGAAATAATTGCACTCAAACATGATGGCGGTTATGCAAATAACTACAAATAGAAACAGCCCTGTTAACATAGGACAGGCATGATTGAATTATGCAAACACGACTTTAGAAAACAATTGTGGGACTGATTACAACTTGCAACTTTTCCTATTAGAATGGTCATTACCTAATATTCGGAAATGAATAGTAATGTAGATTCACCAAGCTCTAAAAATAAATAAATAAATACAATTCAAAGATCAATAAATATTGTGTGTGATACACAACTGAGGTCATCATTTTGAGACGACGTGCTGAATGCTACTCATTATTTTGGTAAGCTGTCCTATTATTGGACACTTTTAGTTTACAGAGTAACATAATGAATGACAAATAAAGCAGCAAAGTGCATGTCTAGAACAGCAATTAGAAACCAAAAGCATTTGATTTCACGCAATTCTGAACTCAACAGAAGTCCGAATGAATAAATGAAACATTTCTTCTAGAATAAGCCTTAAAAGTATAAATGAGGCGGCTTCAAAACACAGCAAAAAAGAAAAATACGTTAAAAATAAATACAATAAAATACCCTAATAGCAAAATTTTCCCCTCCCTTTGAACGTTTCAGCAGAATGATATTAATAGAAAACCATTGCATGACCTTTACCAAGAAAAAAAAGGCATTCAGCTGTTCTTTATAAGCACCACTGAAGACATGCGCTTCTATATTGGGCAGACGTAATAACTTATTTCAGAGTTGTGCTTAACAGCTTCCATTTTTTTTTCTTTTCTTCTAAAAGCCATTATAATCGGTACAGTCCCTGCAGACATTATCCTCAAGGCACATCCTTCTCCCTGATGTACCACGAAATCTCTGGAGAGAGACTAACAGATGGGAAGTGTTTATGTTCCCTCTTAATCAAATTAAACACACTTTAATTTTCTTAATCATGGTTAAAGCGTCTGAAAGGCCTCTGTGCGATATCTTTATTATAAAATTTTGGTTTAATTTTTTAATTAGTGAATGCACTGAAGTGTTGAATTATGGTAAATTGGGGTTCGGTAAATCGCTGTATCCCTTTTGAGTTCCTCTGTCTCGTTGATAATCCCTCCTCTTTCAGTGCTCTGGGTCGGCTTTCCTATCCCGCTGCACTCCGGTGTCCCTCCTTCCTCGTGTTTGCAGTCAATCTCGCGTGTTGTTCAGACATCTCTTGTATCTGCCTTCTCATGGGAACTCTTGACCCTGCTTTTGTGCTGGCTCCAGAGCTTTTAATTACTCTAATTACTGATCTTACACAGATCAATTGCTCATCCCAGAGTGTAGTGCCCACAGCACAGTTTCTCCAGATCTCACATTGAAAAAGTGTGCTGAACGCAGCAAAAAAAAAGTAGTGAGCTCTTTCAACAGTGAATAGGTGCCAGGATGAACTTGAAAATAAGAAGGCCAATTCTATATTTGTACTAAATTCAAGTAAAAAGCAAATGACTTAGGATAGTTACATCTAAAATGAATCCTTGAGTACAGATCTCATCGTAGAAGAATATTGCAAATATTCATATAGGAAATATGAATAATTTATAAGGTTGAATACTGTGTTGTTTACTGTGTTGTTGTTGAATCTGATGTTAAATTTTCTAACAGTTAATGCAAACTTGGCAACATTTCAGAATAGGTAACACTTGCTATTAACTATTAACTAAGATTTTTCCCTCTGTAAATTCTTATTTAGCTTCTTATTAATAGTTAGTAAGGTAGCTTTTCATTTTTGACATTGGGTACACTGTAAAAAATGACCTTGATTTTAAAAGGTAAAAAACTGTGAAAATGCTACAGTAAAAACCTGTTAAATTGTTAATGGTAAATTCCTGTATAATTAACAGGGGAAAAAACAAACTGACTTTCCCAGAAAACTTTGCATTGCATTTTAAATTGTGTTTGAATTTGATGTTTTTTCTTTGAATAACTATGTTTCTCCTTAGTTGTTTATCATCAGTTATGTTTATTAGGGTTTTATGCTACATGTAAAGTTGTTAAATTAATGTTTATTGCATATTTCAGTTTAATGAGTCACCATGATGGCGTTTAGTGTTTGTGTGAATGACACTGAGCACCTTCTATGCGTGTTCATATTTAAAAGCTGCTTGTGATGGGGTCATCATGTGACTTTCTCATCACCACCTGCATTTGGTGGTTATCAGTGTATTTCAAAGGTACAGAAGAGATTTCAGTACTATAAAAGGTTGGTATATTAACATTATATCAGTTGAACCAATGAAACTATGGTATTTAACTGTAAATTTAAGTTAAAACCGTAAAACCTAAAACATTGTTACCGTATATTTTTACATTCGAATTCTGGCAACTACAGCTGTCGGTTTTTCAGTGTAAATTTGACAGATTTTTTTTTTTTTTTTTACAGTGTAGGAGTAGGTATGCAGAATAAGGCATTCATATGTGCTTAATTAGCACTAATAAATGGCTAATATTCTAGTAATATGCATGTTAATAAGCAAAGTGTAACCGTAAAATAAAGTGTTACCGCAAACTTTAACCTCAGATTTGTTTACAGCACTTTACAATAGGGTTCAATTTATCAATTAGATAACTAATGAACAAATGAACATGAACATAAAACCCAAGGCATTTATTAATTCTTAGTTAATTCACTGTTGTATATGGATTTGAGATAAAAAAAAACTTACACTGAACATTTTTTTAAAGTTAACAATAAATCCTAATAAATGCATTGTTTATTGTTAGTTAAAGCATTAAATAGTGAAATCTTACTGAGTGTTAATTTACTCATTTGCTAATAATTTTATACAACTAGAGGGGGAAAAAGACATTTTAGTTAAATCTTACTTTTTTCAGTGCAATCTTCCAAGTCAACTGCCAACTGACCAAAAGGTATAATTTACTAATGTATTTTGCAACATTCTGCATGCAGACTGAAATTCATATGTATAACATTACGTAAAACATTGTGATATAACATTGAATAAAGTAAATCAAACTCATTTAAAAGTACAGTATCTGAACATTGCATAGACAAACATGATCAACTTTGGAAAAACACATTTCAAACTGATCATTTAGAGAGCTAAAAGCCTGTTGTCTTGTCTTTTACAAAATCAACAAATGATCAAAGCCCTGAACACTCACATTCTAATAGTGCGCAATACTGGCATCGCAAGTAGCCAGCACAAATCCACTGATTATGATGAGGATAAAAGGAACCATTTCTTTGCAGTACAGTCTTACTCACAAACCTTTATTCCATTTCCTCCACTGGAATCCTTAGAAATATTTACTTTAATTTCAAACACTTCAAATGAGTACAGATGAAAAATTCACTTAATATTTCATGCTCCAACTATCTTATTCAGTCTAGAGCTTCAGAAACAAACCTATTTGATTAAGAAACACGATCTAGCAAAGTTCCTCATATATTTACCAAGTTAGAAGCTTTAATCTGCCATTTGATATTTCTAAGCAACAGCCAGCAGCACCTGCTTCCCCGTGCACTTATTTCTTCTACGAAAACCCAGACACATGCAAATAAAAAGAGCCTAAATAAAGAAAGATCGAGAAAACAAGTTCTTTCAAAGTCTGCCCCCGACTCTCGAGAGACCAGTTGAGAGAAGATGCCCGCACGCCTCCCAACATCTGCAGCGTAATTAAAACAGTACTGTCTGGCCATCTTAAATATGAAATGAAACAACTAATCAAGCTTTGCAGGGTCCTGAATAAGCCAGCTGCTTAATAAGAATTTCATTACGAAAGATAAAACAGAAAGTGCCCCACAGTGTTCGCACTGTTTTTCTCTCATTTGAATAAGAGATGTCCTGAGACAACCTCTTACCAAACAGTTACGGGCCATCGTCTGTTGAGCGAGAGGCTAAATCCTCGGTAATCACTGCTGCAATATCAGCATTATACTGTAATCTCATTATGCCGCAAAGTTATCACTGACCTTCTCACACGCTAATCAAGAGATATACAGTCATTATACTAATTAAAACTCTAGCTGAGACTTCTTTGCACAATTAGCAAAACTTTCACCTGAGAGAAGAGGTTTCCAACACTGGAAAAGCACTTATTTGTATTAAAAGTCAAAAACTGTGAGGCGGTTCATCTCCACGAGTCAAAAGCCCAGCTGCACTCCTCCAATAGGACTGACAAATGAATTGTCAGAAAAAGAAAAAAAACAAAAATAGCGGTTTTGGTTCTCTTCCAGCACGCTTGAGGGGAGGGTAGAAGTAAATTTTAAAAAATTGCATACATTTCACATATCGGACAACTGTCACGAACCACTAGCAACTCATTTCCTTAGCCTCTGATGGAAAGGCACTTTTGCTGAGCGATCTCACATGGATCATGCAGAGTCGAAGTACTGACACTTGTCATTTAATGATACTGCGTTTATGTCGGGCTGGAGGGCATAGATCAAAGGCGAGGGCAAGCGTGGAGCATTATGGAGTCTCTGCATTAGGTAATGGCCAGCTGCACTTTAATGTGATCACAGACGCCATCAAGTTCCTTAATATGAAAAAGAAACCCCTCACAAGTCATTAATATTATAAAGAGATGGCCTCAAAGTAACTTGGACAATTTACAAGCTGAAATATTACATTTGTTCATTGATACACTGGACAAAAGGGGCAAAAGCACTGCGCTCATCAACAACGGGAAAAATATTAAAGGTTATTAAAAAAAGTTTGGTTTCATCTAATAATAAAATGAGGATATTGGTGTTTATTTAGCTTCCTTTCATAATTATTAGACAATTTGTGAACCAACTGAACCAATTTATAAACCATTTTTAATTCGAGAGTTCACAGGGAGATATTATTCTGCCTTTACACTTGGTAATAACATGTGATTCATATCCTGATAATATCTGAAATGATTTGATTGCTCTTATGCACACTAAATGAAAACTGGACATATTACTTGAAAGGTTGTGTCAACATAAAATATTTCCATTTACAGAATATTAAAAACATTGACAGATGATTTTAAATGCTTTCCATCATTTTGACAGATAAAAAAATGGCTCTTCCCATAGATGTTCACGTGATATAAATGGCACATTAAAAACATGAATCATTATATTGTACTGACAGTTTAACAGATTATGGGAAAAATCCAATAAATACATTAAACTGTTAAAAATGTTAAAAATGTACACTGCTGTTCAAAGGAAATTAATATTTTACAGTTTTTAAGGAAATTAATACTATTAAAAAAAGATGCATTAATCTAAAGTAGCAGTTAGGATTTTCCCATTGATAAAAAAATACATATTTATTTAAACAAATTCTGTTCTTTTAAACTTTATATTCAAAGAATCCTAAAATGCAGTGCATTACAGTTTCCATAAAAATATTAAGCAGTGTGTACAATGTTGATGATAATAATAAATGTTTCTTGAGCAGCAAATCAGCATAGAATGATTTCTGAAGGATCATGAGACACTGAAGACAGAATGATGTTGAAAATTAATTTGTGCATCACAGTGATAAACTACATTTTAAAATGTACTATAATAGAAAGCAACTTATTTAAAATGATAATTACTGTATTTTTTTTAATTCAATGAGTGAATAAATAAAGCAATCAAGTCTTCATAATCAAAAAAGACTTGAAAAGTTTTGAACCATAGTGTATCTGATCACAATGTCTCTTGCATTTACACTTATAGCTTTTAATGTGGTTAAAGTATGTTAAAGGCATCATTACAGCGTTAAAGCTCCATTACAGACAAGCCAAATTCATTCACCTTCATCAGAATTTCATAATTCTGCCAAGTGAAGAGCATGAACATACAACATAAACAAGCTAGGGAGAATCATTCTAACACCTATGGCGTTTAAAAAACACAGTACTCAGACTTACAAAGCAGCCTTTTAGCTGCGGGACCACACTCGTTGAATAACAGACTCAACCATCACAGCTGACCAGACTAAGTTCTCTAAGTACACCTTTTAACATGCAAAACCCGTTTTAAGAGCTGCTGAAAAAGGCTTCCCGCAGAGCGAGCCGTTGTTTCTCGTTAGGCTTGCGACTTGAGTCGTCGGCGCGACCAGATCCTGACACGCGTCACATCCAATCACATTACTGGCCCGTGACAGACTGAATAATGAATGGAAAGACATTCCACGGTCTGACCCAGATGGATGTGTTTTCCTTACCTTCCAAAAAAACAGCTTAACGCATGACGAGACTAGAAGTGGGTTTGCGCAATAGCCAATTTAATAGGTAAAACACAATCAACGTGCATGCCAAAAAATGAGAGCCATCCAAATGACTTTAAAACCATGAGAAACATCATTATGACGGGGTGAAATGATCTAGATTTTACAAAAGCGCTTGTAAGGCCGTGATGAATGAGTAATCAGCAGTGTACGCAGGGCGCCTGAGCCACCACATGCAGTCACCACCCAGTAATAACAGTCTAATGATGCATTTTCGCAATCTGCTGCCCACTCAGGTTAGTAAACATTACTCACAGTGCGAAAGCTCATCACACACGAGCGCAAGCACACAGATGGAGCTGGACGCAGAGATGCGCAGAGGACTGTGATTTGCCTCTCATAAATACAGGTTCATAAACAAAAAACAGATTTAAAGGGCACGCCGGAGACAAACACACACACACATAAGCGTCTGCACACGGGCACCTGAAGAGCGATCAAGATGCAGGTATATGTCAGGTTGATGTAGTGTGACAAGAGAATTGGTTGTGCTGTGAACGGGGCTAAGGTTAACATTCCTCCTCTGCATTTAAAGAGCCGGTGTAAAATGCATCTAAAATGGAGGCCTGGGACAGAAGAGGTGAACATTCATCATGGCACACAGCCACACTCACCGATACGCATATATACACGCGTTCGAATGCACCTCTCCCTCTCGTGTTACGATTCCTTCTGCCAGGCCAATACATCATTGCACTCCCAAACCAAATGAGGCAATCGCTCAAAATTATTTGCATATAAACTAATGAAACATTGCAAAGTTAAACTCTCTTGAATGTTAATTACAAACGTAATGCACAATTTGCTGATTAATGTTTCATTGCATCTTGTAGGGAGGGACGGTGGGACTTGGGGAATGGCACTGCAGCTGTACGCTAAACAGAGGAAGGTGTTTACGCTCCAGTTCAACATGCACTGCTCGAATACGAAAAGAGTGTGATTTTCCTTTCTGTGCACATCTACAGGAATTACTAAATGGATATGTATTAAAGGGAAAATGCACTCGCCCTCAGGCCAACCAAGTCAATCAGTCAATCAATTAGCATCTTGTGAAAAGCTGTCTTTGCAAGAAACAAAATTATCATTACAAGTCACAACAGTGATTAAGACATTCTAAGATTAGGAGATATACGTTTTCCGTAAAGATATGTAACTATAAATATGTTTTGTGTATTTTGGCCAAAAAAAAAAATGTAAATGCCTTAATGATAGATATATCACAAACACAAAGCTTTTCACTTCACAAGACATTAAATTACAGACCAATTCACTGCTGAGGATCTGATGGTGAACAAGGGATGATTACATTGTCAGCATCAGCAAATTTCCATTTTGGGTCAATTATTATTATTAGCTGCACAAACAACTACCTAAATCTAAGTGTGTCATCATGATAACTGACAACTAAAAATATGATGAACCTCACGTGCATATACTTTTCTATATTTCATCTACATTCACGCCCACAAATGTTTGTTTTAAGAATACAGTTTAGTTGGCATCCTGCTCATTGGCTGCTGGCACAGAATGAGAATTTGCATAAGGAGGAAGAGGATCATCTGGCACTGCTGCATGTAGAGCCGAAAGAGGCATTGTCATCAATAATGCATGATCAATCTTTTCATCCTTATTAATTATCCATGCTCTCAAAACTAGACAGGAAGTTAAGGTGTGAAATGTATGTCATCATTTTTTTTTTTTTGGCCGACCAGACACTTTTTTTATTCTATTTCAACACTCGACCCAGGTTTCTGAAGCCTGTCGTAATCACTTTGGCTGGCAGCTTGAATACCTGACGTTGTGCCGTGATTCTCCCTGACCTTTAATTCTTGGTCTGAGAGAATTTGCATAGAGAGATAATAGATTAAGGCAGATAATCTCCCAAGTTGCCCAGTACAAATGAAATTTTGATTTGTTGTAATAGGGATTATGGTTAGTGAATGTTCTGGGTGCAAAATTTCTTCCATACAATCATCACTGAACATCTGGTGCACACACACAAAATTATACTCAAAAGCCAGTAAATTTTACATATAATTAATTTAGTCTGTACCAGTGTCAACAGAAATACAGCAGCAGAATAATTAAACAAGCAGTTCAGAAGATATGATGCTGAACAAAAACCAGAGGTTACACTATAACACAATAAAGTTCATGAGATCTACAACACCTGCTTTAAACTTGAACTTAAAATGTCACGAATAGAGCTTGGAATCCAAAACACACCTAAAGCAACTAAAAATCATTTAAAATCCTTAATTAAAAAAAAAAAAAAACCTGCTATTATTGCAGCTTTGCTATGCAGTTTGTGGCCAGAAATAAAACTTTGAACACTACACTAAAGACTTTGCCGGCAATATAATTCACTGCAATGTGCACAGCTAATAATAAACATTCCTTGTTCAGCAAATATGTAAAACACACCAGTTTGAAACAGTTTCTCAATTAGATAACAATAAACCCTGCAGTTGATAAAATCCATACATAAGGCAGGAAAAAAAAGGTAACGATTTCATGTTGTTGTATGTCATCATCTGAGCATTAAAACAAGCTCAGATTCCTACTTAACTCAAAAATATCAAGTAGGAATATCCCACATCTTACTTGGACACTCTTGGGCATATCCACATAGAAAGAGAAATACAAAAAACTCACCAATTACAGAAATGAAGAGGCCTCCGGTTTCCACACACATAAGGGGCGCATCTACAATTAAAAGTAGAGGAAAGATTTAGAAACAGTGTTATAAGACAAATCATTTAGTTTTTTCTTGTCATTGTCTTGACACATTTTCCAGCTGAGAACATCTAGTAACAATTGGCATTACCCTCCAATAGAAACAAAAGCCAGAGCAGATTTTATTGCCACATATGTTGTGAATAAGAATGGGCCGTGTTTTTATTCTGTGTACTAGAGGTATGACTGACTAACTGACTGATGGATTGATTGGCAGTGGCAGGCTTGACTTATTCATGTGGGGCTAGAGGCAGGTTGTCAGGATAGTTCATTGGGGTTCTGGGAGAGTGCCGGTCCTGCGTCTGGCCATGGAGAGAAAGGGGCAGCACGAGCAATGGTCTGGCCCACTCAGGCATAGCCGTGCAATGGGAGACTGCAGCTGTTCTCCCTGGTGTTGACCACTTTTTATCCCACTGCCTGCTCTGGACCCTGACAGACCGGACACAGTCTGCTACGCCTGGCTACACGCAAGCCTTTGCCACCACAATACAAAACTGCTCACACAAACACACATTATCACACCCACATGCAAAGCCACAGAAGAAAGAAGGCCGCATTTCTGAAGTGTATGAGAGATTCTCATCTTTTCCAAACCACAGTATTAATGTGAGAACACTAGCGGCACTGTTGAACTCTTGATTTTGTCCCTCTGTTGGAAAATCTAAATTTGCAAAGAGAGATGAGGAATTACAGCTGTTTCTGAAGAGATAAGTAGAAATAACAGAAATGTCCTGCATATTATGTACTGTATGCACAACAAGATAACTGATGCATTGATATATACTGCTTAGTATGTTCAAATTAATTTAATATAACTCTTTTTTATGTTGATGTTGTCACAGTTCTTCTGGATTTAGTCTGTCTCAGTTTGTTCTGTTACTTCATGTCATTCCAGACAGACTGGAT
>JAUMHE010000016.1:4125792-4141093 GCA_032359235.1 Enteromius mattozi
CAGACAGACTGGATGATGATCAGATCAGATCTCTGTGTGGAGCACTGGCTGTTGTCAGACTCCTTGTGCAGACAATCATCTCACTGCATCATTACAATTAATGACAAAAATAATGTTTGGAAATGTAAACTGGTATTTCCAACTGACACGCTACCGTAAAAGACAGAAATAACCCACTTAAAACCATTTTTTCTTGGTGAAAATACTAGTGGCCTAAGACTTTTGCACAGTACTGTATATACATATAATAACTAGTAATTATTAAGTGTTTTGCCTCTTTTGTCTGTTTTTAAACTTTTTTGTTTTGTTTTTTGCATGATATAAAATATACACTATAAAAAGAAAGAAAGAAAAGAAAACACAATTTATATGTATTGGAGGAAGAGATGGAAAACCCATAAGGAATCATGTAAAAGGTACTGTTCACCAAAAATGTAAAATTCATAATTCCCTCTCCCTCAGGTTGCTCCAAACCTGTATGAGTTTCTATCTTCTGTAGATTTTCTTCACAATAGAAAACTTCACAATAGAAGAACTAAACTAAACAGCTGGTGGTAGTCACGGACTTTGCAGTTTTTAATTACAATTTTTGCAAGTAACTGCATGTAACGTACATACATTTTTAAAACATCTTTTGCTTTAAAAAAAAATACACAAACTCGCAATTCTGACTTTTCTCAAAATTGTAAAATATAAAATCACAGTAGCGAGTTATAAAGTCAGAATTGTGAGATATGAAGTCAGATTTGCGAGATTTAAAGTTGCAATTGTGAGTTGTAAAGTCAGAATTCCGAGATATAGTCGCCATTCTGACTTTATAACTCGCAATTCTTACTTTATGGGCTTCCGTAAGGAAAGGGAACCTGAGTTTTACCTATTCATAACCAGCTAACATAAAGAAAAAAAAAATCCAAACAACTTAGCAACCACATCACAGTATCACACCAAGTGTAGTGTGCCAGTATGAGATAGTAAGTTTGAGCTGTCAGTGAATGAGTGTGTGAGCGACTAGAGGAATGAGTGAAGGAGAGCAATTGTTACTGTAAATAGTGACTATGGCAGGTATTGGAGGTCTGATTGGAGAGATGGGACTGCGAAGGGTTATTTAGAGAGCTGCCAAAGCCTGTCAGTCCTCATCGTTGTTCAATTACACTCCTCACCCGCAGCACCCACCGAAACAGCTCATCTTTTTAAATCATGAATGTCGCTGAAATACAATTTCACTTTGACTACAGGCCACTCCACCTGTCCTTATGCTGACGCTACTCGCTTTGTGGAGCAGAAGTGATTTTAAGAGAGAGAGAAAGAAATGGAGAACACATTCTCTATGTAGTTCTATTCAACCTTAACAATGAGTCTCCTTCTGACTGTGTAAGAGGGATCATATTGCATGCAGAAAATACAATGTTTAAGAAAGAGAAAACCAAAAAATGAAAACCATAACATCTAGTTCATCCTGATAAAAAGTCCCGAACACATGAATACAAAGCCAGCACATCCAGAATAAGCACACGGTAGTGATGTCAGATTCACATTTTTTTTAATGATTCAAACGATTTGACTAAGATAGCTTACAAAGCGAACAATTTCTAACCTTGTATGTAAAATGGGCATATAAAAACTAATATAAAAAAAAAATACTGTACAGGGGCTTCTGTGAACATTAGCAAAGATGACAGAAAGGATAAAGAAAATAGAGAAATTTACGTCAACAGCTAACAGACCTAATCTGAGAGGAGATGGAAACGTCCAGACTGTCACAGCGACAGATTAGTGATTGTAAGGTGACCTGAAGGCAGTGACATCTTGTGCTTATTTCCCCAACCGGTTAACATCTGGGCCAGCCGCTGCCGTGAGCCTCACACCAGAGGCCAGAGACATCTGTCAGCCCTGACAGGACCCACACAGATGGATGCTGGAACAAGAACATCATACATTTCTGCCGTGTGACATTAAGGCAATCTGGCAGAGAAACGGTCAGCTAAGCTAAAGCATATGTCCATGACTTGCCCTTCAACCCTAAAGACAAAGAGGTCAAAAATCCCTGCACCCACCTTTTTGTCAAACACACAAAAACACTTAATCTGAAGAACGTTTCAATTGCTTTGCTGCAAAACAAAACTGGACCCCAATAACTTTGATCATGTGTACAAAAATATTTCCATCATCTGTGTTCAAACAGAAGTCAGTCGGTCATACAGGTTTGGAACAACATAAGGATGAATAAATGATAACAGATTTTTCATTTTGGGGTATGTTTTCCTTTTAAAACACAACAAAGATGATTTGTTATCAGTCAGTAGATAGCTGTACAAAAAGGCGAAAAACTCAATTTCCAAAGCAAATCCAATGACACAGTCCATCGCTGCATTTTGCGCCGTTTATTGATTTGGCAACTGCTTATGGACTCAAAAATTTGCCAAAGAAATGTACGCATATGCCTCTACGAGAACAGACAAACATCAGTGCTATCAAGCACACAATAAAATCCCGCCATCTCTCTCTTCCTCCGCTTCCCTCCATCGCTCTCGCACAAACACTTATTTGCCGCACCGAATTTGGCAAAGGGGTAGAAGGGTTACCATCTGTTAGAAAGAGCCGTACAATGCGAGATTTAGTTTTTAATAGCTGACTATGGAGGAGAGACAGGCCCCTTCACACCAGTTGGCAGTATCTGATGAGAAGAAGAAGAAGAAGAAGAGAGGAAAAATTGTAAAAAATGAGAATGTTAGGCAATCAGCCATCTGGAATACTCCGCCGAATATTCGAACAATTTTCAGACAAAGAAGAGAATTGGCAGACTGCTTCCAAGAGGGCTCAATTTAGTTTGAAAAATGGTGCTCATATATCTAATGGGGGATGCAGGCAGGGGGAAGGAGAGCCCGTTCCGTCCAATCAGAGCCCTTGGCGCACGCTCATTTACATCTAAACAGTCGCAATGAGAGAAAATATAAAAAGACAGTCGTCTAATTGAGAACAGGTCTTTTTGTTTAGCTTTTCTACATCCCGATCAAAACGGATGCCATTTTGTCGAGATTAAGACACCAACTGCTCTAATTCATTAGAAGAGAAAAGAGAAGAAAAACAGGCTTTACACATCACATCTGTTCCCCCCTATGACTGACTAATAGACGGCAGAGTACGTCTCCCCACAGTGCTTTTTGGAGATGGGGAACGGAGGAACCAGATGAATCCATTGTGGGCGAGTAGAGGTGATTCATCTTTGTGGAGCTGCCAACCCGCCGACCCGCCCCCCTCAAGCACACACGCAGGAACCAGCCCAGGAGACGGATGGAGCCAACAGTCAGCTTCACACCATTTACCTCCTCAAGGCTGCTGATGCGGGGCGCTGGAAAAGGGGGGGTTATATATGAGCAGGAGAGAGAGAGAGAACGAGAGGGGGAAATGAAAGACAGGGTAGACAGTAAATGAAGGACAATCTGCTCGTCGCGCATGACTGGTTACATCGGAGATGCTACCTTGAGACTTTCTGCAGGGAGAGTCTCTGGAGCTCTCTGTAATGGTGACTGAATACCGGTACAAGCACAGCCCGTCTCTGCTTACCTCCGCCTGCCCTCGTGAGACCAGCACCAGCTTACGGTCACAACATCGGAATTAAACACTGCGGCCGTAATCTTTGATTTAGGTATGGCATATTTATAGTGCTTGTGAATTCCTCTTAATGCAATGTTTGGATGCAAATCTAATACCTATCAATTACACAAGAAATGTATAGTTTGCCTCTCTGCTGGCAATCATGGTTTAAGCATCCCTCCGACACCTCAATGCCATCTTTTTGTAATCTCCAACTAAACAAAAGAAGGGGAAAGTGGTCTTTTGGTAGGCACAGCTGGACCTTCATTCTCATAAATTTATCCTCTCACCTTTTAGGATCAGATAAGGAAGCGAAATACTTAAAGGGTTATTATTAAATTATCTTGTGTTTTACTCACCTTCGAAGCATCCTAGGTTTATGTGACTTTCTTCTTTCAGATGAATCCAATCTGAGTTGTATTAAAAACTGTCCAGACCCCTCCAAGCCTTTCCATGGGACTAAGCAGGTGTTTGGAAGATGTGAAATAAAGTATGCGCATCTGTAATAAAACGTCTCGCACAATGCTCCAGGGAATGAATAAAGGCCTCCTGTAGAGAATCCATGCATTTTTGTAAGATAAATATCCATATTTTAACATTTTTTTTATGAAAATACAACATTTTTTATGACTTCCAGTCCCAGTATTATTACGGATGTATGCACTTTATTTCAGGTCTTCCAAACTGTATACAGCAAACACCTGTTTATGGCCATGATAAGGCTTGGAGAGTCAGATTGGATTTGTCTAAAAGTTTGTCCAAAATTCAAATACACCTAGGATGCTTTGAAGGTGAGTAAAACACAGGCTAATTTTCATTTTTGGGTGCACTAACCCTTTAATTTATAGACTTCATTCAAATCTTTGTCTTTTATACACTTATATACTTGCATGCTATTATGTCCTTTATGACTGGTGCTTGTCAGATTGCATAATAAGACCCTGGTGAAAGGAAAACCTGGAAGTGAAACTCTATTGACATTATAATAATTGAACTGGATCATAATCATATCCATCTCCATGTAAGAGCAAATTCAATGGCATCCACGTCATAAGCGAAAAATAACACTAATACGACTTTTGCTTGCGCAGATCACTGACGCACTACCAGCAGGAAATCTGAGACTTTTGTCTGCATTCAAAATGAGGTGCTACACATCTAAAAAGAGCCTAATGTTCCCCATTCAGAAAGTAACAGACATCAATGACAGGGAAACATTTTCATATGAACTGAGACTAGACTTTTCTTTCTTGCATCTATGTAACCACCTACAGTCATATTAACTCCACACTGAGTTACATTGCAATTCAAAATGTAGGCGTCTCCACCATTTAAAAGTTTATTTGGCTTCACAAAAATGCTCAAATTAATTGGTAAAACTTTACAATAAGGTGTCATTTGTTGACATCAGCTAATGTATTAACTACCATGAACAAACAAATCAACAATGCATTTATTACACTATTTATTAATCTTTGGTAATATTAGTTAACAGGTGGGTAGTAACGAGTTACCTTTACTTCATTACATTTGAGTAAGTTTTTTGGGTAACTAATACTTTTAGAGTATATTTAAAGATGGGTACTTTTACTCAAGTAAATTTTTAGTGAAAAAACTACTTTTACTTCGTTACTGTGGGTGACGCTCCTCTCGTTACTTCATCTTAATGCAAGATAAAAATGCTTCCGTTTATTCCAAACGTGCTGTCTACTTTTCTCTGGGTAATGAACGATGCCCATTCTGTTCAAATGCTTGATCAAACCAAAGATCAAATCAGTCGGCAAACCAGTGAACTGGTTTGCGAATCAGTGTGATTGATTCGTTCAGTTTCCTGTTTGATTCGTCTGAAGCGGTTCTCAGTTAGAGTTGTAACAGAACGTTTAAGAACATGAAGAGCGTTGAAGACGTGGCTTTGGATCTACAGTCAAATCTGGAAAGGCTATTGTTTGCTAGCTATGAAGATCTTAGATGAACACCTTGTGTGCTGTCTACAGTTCCAGAGGTATAGATAAATTTGAATACAGTACAAGATACCACTACTTTATACATTAAATACAAAGTTTAATACATTGAATAAGCTGCCACAAAGTATGAAATGAACACCTGCCAAACCCACGTTAGCTCTGCGCAGGGGCGCACAACATGTTCCCTTTGCCTAAACGTTGGTTAGAAACAATTAATATTTACGCTTACAGAACATTTGTTCACATTTTGCAGAACAGACGGAAGATGATCCATTAATGTGCATTTGTTTCGTTATGTGCAGATGTTCAGCAGCGGTCATGTGAGGAGTTTTCACTCTTCTCTGTGTCAGAGGTTATAAAGGCCTATATATAGCTTATAATATAATTAATATACTTTAAAATATAATTTAATTCGGTGATGCAAATCAGAATTTTCATCAGTCAGTTTTCAGTCATATGATCTTTCAGAAATCAGTCTAATATAATGATTTATTGCAGTGATGGAAACAGTTTTGCTGCCTAATATTGTTTTGGAACATGTGACATTTTGTTCAGGATTCCTTTATGAATAGAAAGCTGCAAAGAATAGCAAAATATGGCATGCACTTATTTCAAGCAACAGTATAAACTTTTTTTTATATTTTCAAGGGAATAATCAACAATTATGATTATGTGTGTGTGTTCATATATGTACATTATATTAAAGATAGAGATATTCAGTATATGATCCAAAACTACTCGAGTAATTTTTTATATCCGATACTTTTTTACTCTTACTCAAGTAACTATTCAGACTATTACTTTTACTTGAGTAAATATTTCTATAAGTACTTTTACTTGAGAATTGGGTACTCTACCACCTATGTTAGTTAATTAAAACACAGTTGTTCATTGTTTATGACTGTTAGCTCACTGTACATTAATGTTAACAAACACAACTTTTGATTTTAATAATGCACTAATGCTCTAGAAGTATTGTTCATTCTTAGTTCATGTTTACTAATGTTGTTAACCAAAGTTAACTACTGAACCTTTTTGTAAAGTGTTACCGATTAATTATTAATATGATTATTATGAATTTTATTTTTTGCTGAATTTTCAGCAGCAATTACTTTCATCGTCAATGTCACATGATTTTTCAGAAATAGTTGTAATTTTTTTATTTTTTTTTTTCCAGAATTTTCAGATAAATAGAAAGCTTAAAAATACAGCATTTATTTGAAATATTTTGCAAGATTAAATGTCTTGAACGTCACTTTTGGTCAATTTAAAGTTTTTTCGGGGGGTTTTATTAGTGTCAGCCTCAGACATCAAGCGTATAAAACGTTGGCTAAACGTCTGATGCATGTGGCACACAAAAGTGAAACACTTGAGTTTCAAAGTTGCCGTTGGCTTGGTTGCATTATACAGGATTTCCGGGAGGTGTGTGTCATATTCTTCAAAGTTCCACCTGGAAACAAAGATACCGTGATACCCCCTCACAAAAGAAGAAAGCCGCAGTGTTTACAACTGTCACAACGAGCTCTCAACTAAATGCTGGATTTAGAATCCTTTAAAACATGTCAGAAAGTTTTACACACCAGTCTGTTATTGTGGCAACATTTCCATGCCCCGAAACATGACGTTGAACGAAACAAACTATGATTGGTTGTTGGTGACTGGACTTGGCCAAGCTGCCATGGATTCTAGACCTTCAAACATCAGTCTAAAGGTCTGGCTATACGAGACTAGGGTCTTACTAACCCCAAACTCTTTAGTGGTAGAGTATATGCTGATTCTCCTTCACAGCCAACTGAAAAGACACATATAAAGTACAATGAAAAGTAAAAGACAGTATTCAGAGTACAACACATATAAAAAAAACAAAAAAAACATTAACAATTCTATTGCTGCCTCGAAAGCACTGCACTGCAAATCTAGTCATCTTCTGAAACACATTAATAGTGCATAGCTATCCAAAGTTCAGTATTGGTTTGGTGTGAGAGCTGATAATGCATTTCACTTGGCTATCGCTAGAGGTGACAAGTGTGTATAGAGTCATGCGTTATTTAACAACCAGAACACAGATGCATGCGCAAGTGTGTTTTTGAAAAGGGTTATGGCATGAGTCTCCTTTTACATGCTACTCACATTGAATGTCCTTCCCTGAACACACACACCCACAATCTCACATCCACTCATTTACCCAACAAGAATCCAATTACTTAACTCTGCTTCAAGTTCTATTGCCTCTTGGCTTCACCACCCTGCCAATCCCTCCGTAATCTCCTCTAACAGTCCGCACCCCCTCAGCTCCAGCACACATAGGGTCCGCTCCTGACCCCCTATAAGAACCTGATTAAATGAAAACTGTGATGCCCATCTCACATTCCCTGGGCCAATGAATACCAATGAGAGACATGTTTCACTGACGTCTTTCTGTGTGGTCTTATTTCTCTGTATTGTAACTGGCCATCTGTTAGATAGAAAGAGAGTAAACAGGTGGGTGATACATACTGTACAACATTAACCCTGCTAAAGAGACAAAAAATGCAGACGGAAAGGGTTAAGCTCAGTTTTTTTCTCCTCTAAACTTGGGTTAATTTATGATCCTGGTGTGTGGTGTTGTAGCGTTCATATCTGCTGTCTTTCTCTTTCTGTCGTTTTCTTTTAAGAGTGTGGTGGACTGCAGGATCACTTATTAAACTCAATAATGAAGAGGTCATGCATAATTTCATTTGCTGTAGGAGGACCTGGGGACATTTTCTTATTTCAATAAAATACTTGATATTTTCATTTGAAAGGCCATAATTCTACTGCTGTGACAGATATTGGGGTCACTAATGGTAAATGAGTGACTTATGTATTCAGCTCGGCTGGAGAATTTGCGGTTGGGTCCTTGCCAGTTCCTCCGGAGCAAACCCATTCAACGTCCTTTAATTCTCCCCACCAATGAGACGCCAGCAGGATCACTCCTGAATCACCTATGAATCATGTGAATCACCTCAATATCGAAACCTTCCCTCGCTTTCCAGTGTGCTCTGTGTGTCCTTCTCATACCAAACGAACACCTCAACAGTTTGTTTGCATCCTTAATTCAGTCTCTGGTCTCTAAATGTTTTGAATGGATCGAATTTATAGTTTCTCTTTCTGTGTTGATATACACCGCAGATCTGTAAACCACTGGTGCCCATCACTTAGAAATTTTCAGGGATATTAAAAGGGGATGCAATAAAAATAAAAGCAAAATTCATACATAAAATATTAGTGACCTTGAAGGCACTTTATGCTTAACAAGTGCACGCCTAAAGCAGGGCATCATGTGAAATGGCGGTGGAAATAAAGCAGCCGGTGCTGTGAGCGAATGAATGCATATCTAAAGACCCTAGGCTCCCCAATGCTGTTTTACTGTGAAGAAATTACAACAGGACCCTGTCCAATCCCATCGGCCCATGAGATAGCAAGCAGATGCAATTATAAAAAAAAATAAAAAAAACACTGATATTTCTGCATAAAGAAAAGAGAAAAACAGCATAGGCCAAATGTAATATTCAAATGGCAGTGCTGCACACATGTAAGGAAATATTTTCCTTCAGTTCCATTTTGGAAAGTGAGAATGTGGTAGTTCCAGCTGGAAAATAAATTAATTGAAAACATTTAGGAATCTCGGTGGGATCTTCAGATGGTCCCATTGTTTTATATAATGTGAGTTATTCTAAAATACTAATGAAAATATAACTAGTATTTTAAAAATTAGCTTCATCAAGAGCCTATGTAGTGGTGCCAGAAAGACTTTTGACTCATTCCTCAGTTAGCAAAAACAAAAATAAGATTTTAAAATAAGACAAGCAGTGCACAGAGGAAAGAAAAATGAATCAGCCTATTATATACAATTTAAAATACCTCTTAATATACTTTACAATTTAATTTAATGATCCTTCAGAAATATATTTTAATTTGCTGATCTGCTGCTCTAAAAACATTTCTTATTTTTGTTAATGTTGAAAACCTCTCTACCGCTTGATATATATATAGTACATACACTGTATAAAATGTAACGTCTACTAAATCTGGAACATTGCTCTCCGAGAAATAAGACAGAAGCTATCAAGAGCTACATATGGCAGCAGTGACATCATATGGCCATGCTTAATGGGGTGTCTTGGTTCCAGCAGTATAGTCCTGACCTTTACCTAGGAATGTGAGCCTACACAGAACCATATTTTTCTTTAATATGAGCAGCGTCAGCTGTCTGGTCCCATAGGAACCGTAGTGAGAACATCATGCTGGTCCAAATGGCTTTCTATCAAAATGTGTCCATCTTTATTCGGTCTCTTCCTCCTCTCCCTAAAGGACCGCAGATGTCAGACTACATACAGTAGTCCCCCACTTGGTCGCTAAAGGGAGAAAGAGAGAAAAACAATCAAAGAGGAACAAGACAGGTAGAAAGGGCCAGTGATATGCATTGGTTTGAGTTGTTGGAGCAGGACCAGTAATGCACTGAAGAAAGAATGTTATGTCAATCAATGAGAATATTTGAATTGCATCATATCTTATTTTCTTTATCTTAAGCTTAACAAAAATCTAAAAGGCAACCAGGCAAGTGATACTATCTATTTTTAGCCGTTTGATTTCTAACTATCATCCGTCTTGGAGCAACAGTCTCTATTTCGTACTGCCTTGTATGTGTTGCCCTTGAGAAATATTCACATGTACAAGACCAAGTAGGGTTTCTTCTTGAGAGAAGCTCAGTTGTGCAACCACTGCAAACCAAGTGATCTTCTACAATAGCTTAATGCTTGATAAGAAGCACATTCTGTCTTTTGTTTTGTTTATACGGCATGACAAAAGCAGTGGATATTACAAAAGAGAAAATGTCCCAAAAGCTTTTTGGAAAAGCATTAACTGGAACTAACTGGCAGTTGGAAAAAACAAGAAGTGTGTGTGTGTGTGTGTGTTTGCGTGTGTTTTGGGGATAGTTGCACTGAGAGAGCATCATTTCCATATTGCTAATGGAACTCCCCGCCATCACTAAATCACATGAACACCATGCAGCCAGCAAAGTAAATTGGTTAATGTCAAATTCAGAGGTGTTCTGTATCACCATGGCTGTTAAAATTCATGCCGAAAGAGTTGGGGAGAGAGGAAGGATAGATAAGAAAGCTGTCTTTAGAGTCGCTATAATAACTCCATGAGGATTTTTTGTGTTCTTGGTGTTCTATAAAAGTGAGGTGTGAAAAAAGTCAGTATTTGAGGTCTCACTGATTACAAAAGGTTCTAGTTAGGTGAGATGCCCAACGAACAACACCGTAATTGTTTCTGACAAAGCAGGTGAGAATAGTCTCTCCTCACACACACCGAGATAATTAACATGAGTAAGTAACGCTGTCCACCAAAAGAGTCACCTGTGGCCTTCTGTACCAGTGAGCCTTAAGTTGATTCACCAGATTGTGCCAATTATATCGTCACAGTGAACCTTCAAAAATTCCTTTTTCTCACTGACCTGAAAACGACTTCTAACGAGTTCCTCCTTTTTTCTTTTTTTTATAGGAGGACAATGTTTTCCTGTAACGGCAAGCATCCAATTACTGTTGATATCACAGGAAAAGAGAAGAGACTTTGTACCTGTATTCAGTTTTGTTTAGGTATAATAGTTCTGGTCTCTCAGAACCAATATTAATAAACTAAACGGCAGCAAAACGGTCCAAATCTATTCAGACAGGTGTTCCTAACCCCCATAAACTCAATAATAAACATAACACCCATAAACTTGCGATTTCTCAGCCAATTAATTGACCAGCTGTTCCTGAAAAACAACGGGTCCATGGGGAAACGCTGACTGGTCACCTGTGTGACCTCACTCTGAAAGAGCAGCCCAGGGAAGAGCTCTATTAATGAGTTTGTTTACCTATTAGTTCCACCTTGCACCTCATGTTTTGCATTTTCAGCATGCTCAGCACTGCCCCAGAACACATATGACCATTATTTGATCATAAAATGCTGGTTAAAAGCTACAAAGTGAACATAAATGAGTTTACAAGTTAATAAAAAGCCATAATGCATTGCAAATGGTGTAAAATTACACTGATATTAAAAACTAATAATTAGATCTACAGTAAAGACAGCAGAATGGATCAAAATGTTAAAATGTTTTAAACTGGTTAAATAACTATCACTATATGTAACTACATGTTGTCAAATAATTTAAATAGCTTCACTTCAAGCTGTAATTTTGAGGAAAAAAAATTATAATATTTAAGCACTAGACGATGTCAATGACCAGACGCTAAAGTCTGCAGAGCGGCACAAAATTCAAAACCTGTGTAGGATTGTATATGATATATTTCAATTAAATGTCTATAATCTGCTGACTTTTCATCTTATAGCTCATAAGCAATAAACAGTTTATATTAAATTATTGTTAAAAGCTCATTTCTACATTATACATATTCTACACTTTTACGTCTAAAATATATAAACAACAAAATTTAATTTCAAACGCTACTGTATTGTTACTTTAGGCATTGCACATTACAAATGTACAGTATCTAAACTTAATAATTTGGCATGATTTAACAGTGTTTTACAGATTTCTAATTGTAAAATTTGAGAATGCACAATATAAAAAAATAATTAAAAAATTATATATATATATATATATATATATATATATATACACACACACATTTTTTTTTATCAGTATTGGTATCTCAATTTCACTATTTTCACTCACTAAGTTAAGGGGCTAAGAATGCTACACTCAATGGTAGATTAAAGCATAAATCAAATTCATTTTAAATATTTCATTAACACTCACAGTCAGAATTCATAAATCACAGCTGACACCTGTTCCAGATCCATGGAGTTTTATGGAGAGCTGTAGCGGGTGTAAATTCCACATGGTCCTAAATATATCTTATCAGTAACTACAGACACATCAGTTTAAAATCAAGCCAATACATTAAAAAGCATTGTGATTGTGCTTGATTGCTACAGGTCCGTGTCTGCTCCTCGGAGGCTGTGGGAGCTGCTGTTCTCCTGTCTGGGTTGGAGCCGCTGAATGAGGGGTGAGGCTCCCGCCATCGCAGAGGGCCCTCAGGCACCTCACCCAATCCAGCTAACAGGCTCACTGTGGATATTGCTTACACTCATTTCCCAAAACCGATTTGTTTTCCTCCACTCAACCTGAGCGGCTCTGAAGATGTAATACCATAAAAGCATGAAATCAATAGCCCCGAAAAGCTACTCTCATTTATTATTTTGATGGAGAAAAACCCAAATAACCAAATCATTCTGGGTAAGTGTGAGTACTGAGGAACTCAACGACATACGACTACAAAAGAGGACACATTGTAATGCACTTTAAAGCTGCAGCTCCTCACACACACACACACTCTTGAACAAATAAAATGCGCCTTATACTGAAAGCAGAAGAAGAATCACTCCTCATGTGTTGCACTCCTTCAGCTCTTAAGCTGCACTGTGCAGTTATGTCCAGCAGATGGCAATGTTTAGGAAATATTCCTAACTTAAAATCAATTCCATAAGGGAAATAAATTAAGTGTCCCATCACAAAAATATACTGAAATACATATCCATGTAAAAATGTGTTTGTATATCTATAGGGTAAATGCCCCTCTAAGAACAATGTATTGTACAATGCATTTATTTTTAAAGGTTAAAATACTACGTCTATCAGGTTATCATGTGCAGGATGATGATAGACAAGCAATTGTGTTATTATAGGAAACAAATAGAAACACTTGCTAGTTTAGTTTTTATAACACAATGTAATATTTTTATATAATTTTATGAATATTTATATACAGTACATTTTAAAAAGTGTTTTTCATTTAAAATATTGAAATCAACTATTGTACTTAAATCAGTTAAATAACTGAACAAAGCAGAATCCCAGAGATTAATCTAAAAGGGAAACATATTCAATGCCGTACATACAGGCATATGCCTATTTACATATTAAATTGCCCATATTTTAATTGAATATGTGTAGCAACACTATGAATTCAAACTAAATGTATAAATCATGAAAATATTAAAACATAACCCTAACAATTCTAGTAAGTATTTAGTTGAGGGGAAAAAACAACAACAACAGGCCATCTCTGCCAATTCTGGGGTTGGGGAAATATCTCACAAAAAGGGACTAATTTTATCTTTTTTTTTTCTTCAAAATAAAAACTATAAAATGTACTCCACAAATCTAAAAACACTCCTGTGTCCACAAATTCCTCATTAACAAAAGAAAAAAGATTTATGTTGATTTTCAGCATAATACAATGTCATAGATTGCTATTTTCCAGATCAAATTAACCCGTTTCAGTTTAATAAATCTCATAAATTTACTAAATTAAAAAGAGTAGTTATTTACATATTCATGTACACATATGCAAAGATGGAATAACTAAAAAAAAAAATGAGATAAGAAATATGGGGAGAAAAAAAACAAGTCTGAGGGAAAAACAAGTAACAAGTCTAGACCAAATCTATAGTTTAGAATGTAAAATTCTGCTAATATATTGAAGTACAAGTACAATACAAAGCAAAATCTAAAATATATGACTCAAGAGCTTCTAAAGTTCATCAAATTCTGCTTTTAAGGGACTTCAACGTTTTACTCACCTGCTGAAATCACCTTTGAAAGGCAACACAAGTATATATGTCCATATCTCTCCTCTCTTTCTCATATACTCTTCAGTTCAAGCCTTTTCTCTCTTCTGTTCCTCTTCATTTTCTTTCTCTACCTAAAACCCCTCTCTAATGCGTGATGGAATAAATTAGAAAGATTGCCTCTCTCCAGCTCAGCAGTGATAATAGCTTACAGGCTGTAGATGAAAATCAGTCACTTTACTGTAAATGAGCACTGCAAACCGGCTCCTAACACATGTGGAAGGAAATCAATGAGATGTGCTAAAAGTCCCAGGTGCCTTATTTCATCTCCCATTGGAGAAGAATTTGGAATTAGGAGACCCGGAGAAAAAAAAATGCTCAAATCCATTAGAGGATGTAGAGGTGGCGTGATAACACCTACGTGTAATATTTAACAACTGTAAAAAAAAACGCTTCATCGCAGATATTTTCACGGAAGCAACTGGTACCCAGCACTGAAACTGTAGAGATGTGTTAGAAACAGGATGAATTAGATACTCCGTCTGAGCTCGAGTGAAGAAAACATTTCTCGAAAATGATTTTAACAAGAAAGGAATCAAATATATAGGTTGTTCAGATTGATTTTCAAAGAGAATGCAGGAAAAACAGCAGGCACAAACTCATTTCATCTTGTTTCATTTGCACTTGTTGTTTTTCTTGCCCATACTGAACCAACAGCATTTAAAAACATCTGTAATCTGTCGCCACAGGTGAAATATTCCTTTAAACCAGTTAAGAAGTGTTTCCAGGTAGCCCAGCAGAAAATCAAAAAGGCTACACGGAATAACTAATCATTCAGGATGAAAAATACCGTTATTAATCGGTTCCATTTGTGTGTGGCTGAATAGGAGCACAAATTGTTTCATTTTTCATTTTTGCACTGGCTCTAATCACAGGCCTTTCTGCTGCTGATTTACAAGAGAAAAAAAAACTAACAAAAAAAATTATATTTTCGGAGAGTATGAGTACAAGTATTTTTTTTTTTGAGTCAAAAAAGTTTTATATTTGGTGCAGAAACCTTTGTTAACAATTACAGAGGTCAAATGGTTCCTGTAGTTCTTCACCAGGTTTGCACACACTGCAGGAGGGATTTT
>JAUMHE010000016.1:4141193-4153792 GCA_032359235.1 Enteromius mattozi
TTGGTGAAAATACTAGTGGCCTAAGACTTTTGCACAGTACTGTATATATAATATTTTTATTTTATTTTATTTATTGAATTGGAATGTGAAGTTATTATGAAAAATTAAACATTTCTATGAATGATTAAATATTTTTAACACATACACTTAAATTATATTTATTCTTTACACGACTGTGAAATTATGAAAATATTTTTTTTAAACTTTACTCAGAAGAGTTAGTGCTCTTGATGTTATTTCAAATACACAGCACAAAATAAGAGCAGCTCAAGATTTCACAGAGAGAACAATAAACTTGAGTCTCTCATCTCTGTGGAGGATAGAAGGGACTGGTGAATTCAAAAAGCACCTCATCAAGGTGACTGATGGCCAGTCAAGGATAAAACCAGTCTTTTTTGACAATGAAACAGCTTTCATAAGTGTGCCTCTTAGATGCAGCTGTCACTCAACATAAGCTGCTGTTTCAGCGACGTTCCACAAATATGGCATAAAGCCTGCAGGCCATTCTGCAACATTACTAGCACAGATTCAAAGCAACACTGAGAAGGTGCATCAGCTAGCTTTCTCTTTCTCACTTTCAAACGCACACACTGAACTCCTCTCAATCAATCTCTATTCATGAGGTCAACATTACAGCTGTTGTTGCTGCAGAATGCTGCTTTGTGCATCTTAATATGCCGCTTTTCCATCAGCATTAAAGGCATTTTGTCCCAGAAAAAAGGCAGGGGAGGCAGTGTGGGATAGATGAGAATGAATAGGATGTACTGTCACAGAAATTATCAAGATACAGGGATCACAGACAAAAGAACGCTCTTCCTTTCTTATCTGTTAACAAACATAAAGCAGATCTCTAACGCATTGGTTCTTCTTTATAAATCCATTTTTAAAAGGTAACATGACACATTATAACATGAATTTCACATTATGTGCACATCTGGGAGCAGGTTAAATTTATGCATTATTTCTTTTGCATGCGATCACGTGAACAGCACTTGAGGCTTGAAAATTGCATGTGAAACTATCATCACATGAGTCACAGTGGGAACATGTGTGAAATGTGCAGCAGAGCAAAAAACTGATACAAGCGTAAAAAATATTACATGTGTGAAATTATTATTCACAGCATGGTCTGTTCCAAAACAGCAGCAAAAAAAATACAAACATATTTGATCCAAAATAATATTATTGCTGGAAATAACGTTTTTTGATGCAAATATTCTATAATAAAAATTAAAGCCATAATTTTCAATTATCTGCAACAGCAAAAACTGTTAATAGCCTAATTAGCTAAATGAAGACAAGTAAACAATCAGTAATGAAAATAACAAAGAAACTAACTACTTGAAATAAAATAAACTATAATAAATTATAGGAAAAAATGGAATGGAAAACATCAAATTTTAACTTAGTTAAACTTAATGTACTGAAATGACAAAAAAACTATACTGACAATTAAAAAAAAAGAAAAATGACAAGCTCAGAACAAAAAAAAAAGCAAGCGCAGGTCAGTATTGTACTACCTGGTCTCATGGCATAAATGCACCTGGGTGCACTTTTACGTACACAAAATACGTACCAGTGAGTACATATTACTGCAGTTTCTAAAAAAAATGAGCCAGAAAACACTAGAGGGAGTAAAACTCTTGACACCTTTTATTCCTTTTTTGTTTTATTCCAAATTTACAGAGTTTCGAAAAAATAAAGCATAATTTCTACATAATTACAAAACAATATTAATATGCTGGCAGATTTGAAAACTGATGCTTTTGAACGTTAGCATCACACATATCCAGCTTCATATCTATATGTTTTCATAGACGGTAGGTTTGTTTAGTAGCTCACGGAGTACAGAGATGTACTTGAGAGGCGAGGAGCTCTGGTTCGAATCTTGTGTAACTACGGTTTAGCATAACAGTTCAAATCTATGTAAAAGGAAGTTGAAAAGACATGGTTGCATCAACAAACGTGTTTTACATCAGTTTTGCATTTATTAACACTATCGTGTAGGTTTAGGGTTGGATTTGGTGTAGGCATATTCAGCGACCGTTGCAATACGTACCTGAAGCAACATAATAAAAACACAGCAATACATAATAAAAACTTCCAGGGTTCACATATTGAACCTGTGTTTTGGCACCACTCAGTGGACATTTCTCTTTGAAACTGTGGCAAAATGTGCAGTAAGGCACAAAAAACAGTTTTGCACAAAAAGTGCATAGAGGTACGTATTTTTATGAGACCAGGTTGACATTGTATGGGTTCTGACTTTCCCCAGTCCTCAGTCTTTTGGTATTTTGTATGTTAAATACACCAGAATAGCCATCCACTCAGACTTCCCCAGCTTAATCAGCTGTGCGAAAATGTTTTCAATTACTCAAACCACATCAGCAGTCCAAAACGGCCTCTCCAGAGAGTTACCTACCACATACACATGCACAATGATCAATATGGCCTCCATACTCAAAAATGCGGTTTATAGAACCAGTTAAACGCAGCAGACTTCGCTTTACAGTGTGAACGGACGGCCACAACCACATCCCAACACCGGAAGGTCACAAAGACCCGTATCCCCCCCCTCACAGGGGTCATTGCTTAAAGTCAGATTCCCTTGAGTGCCATCACTGTAAATATGAAGAGGTGCGGATAACAGCGCTGGAGAGCAGACACGTGCTGGAGAGAGACATGATCCATCATCCCATGACAGCAGAGAGAGCAGATGTCAGATCCCACAGCACTCTTGGCCTATCCTGCCTCTGTTTTTCACTCCATGTAACTCCCATGTTTTCCTCCACGGACGTCCTTTCTTCTTTACAATATTATTGCTATCACTATCTGACATGCAGCCGGCTGCTGAGAGAAGCTGATAAGAGGGGGCATGGACAGCGTCTGAAATTGAATTCTGCCCAAATGTGGCATTGATGAAGTGGTTTTCATACCTTGCGCAATTGTCTCTATCGCACGTCCTGTCCAGGCTTATTAAAGATGCCCTGTTTACGACGCCAAAGCCCAGTCATCTCACATTTAAATAACACAATTGGAAAAGCAAATTCTCTATTGGGGCTCTTTATCTCGGTGATGAGGGAGGCACTGAAGCCTGTCATAATGAGACTATGTCTCTTTGCTTAATGCCTTTTAAAGAGCATCTACCCCTCCTTCTCATTCACTCTTTCTCTCGTTCGCTCTCCCTCTGTCTCTCACCCACTCTTTCCCACCCTTAGGCCAGCTTTAATAATAGGATAAAGTTCAGCAAATTGATCCAGTCTCACTGGCTTTGGGGATGAGTCAATAACACAAGTGTCCCGCTCAGCAAAGAGAGAGAGAGGAGAGAGGAGAGAGAGGATGGGAGAGAAAGACCAGGTGTTGAACCCCTCGAGGATGAGTTTGTCAGAAAGAAAGAGGGATAGATGAGGGGGAATCAAATTTGAGTCACGCTATTTTTCTCACTTGAATCTAAAAGTGGAGCCTCCATAAGAG
The DNA here is from genome assembly GCA_032359235.1 of Enteromius mattozi. Classification (NCBI taxonomy): domain Eukaryota; kingdom Metazoa; phylum Chordata; class Actinopteri; order Cypriniformes; family Cyprinidae; genus Enteromius; species Enteromius mattozi. Next base: position 4,144,668 of record JAUMHE010000016.1, read on the forward strand.
GTATTAGATAAGGAGGGTCCCATCTCAGGGTTGTTATAGTTTGGAAAATTGCATTAGACTTTTTAGCTTTTGATATGAAAAACAAAAAAGCAGTATGTGTTTAATAACATAAAATATATAATAACGACATAATATAATAATAAATAATAATAATAATAATAGCAAAACTATTTTAACATTATTATTATTATTATTAATAACAATAATAATCATGTACTTATAATTGTTATTATCATTATAAACGTTCCACTCAATGTTGCTTAACAAAAAAAAAAAAAAAGTAGAATTAAAATACAAATTTTACAAATGAATCCTTGTTTCACTATATTTGTAACAAAGGGGTCTTGAACAAACGGATCCATATGCAGGTTTTATTTCAAGAGCAAGGTCGGAGGTACAGGCACATATGTGGTGCAGGCAAAAACACATAAATAGTCCAGAGAGAGCACGAGGGTCGGTTGATCAGCAGACAGAATCCAAAAGTGCCAAGACAGAGCAAAAATCCCCAGACAAAGCAGAGGTCAGTACACAGGAAACAAGACTAGTCTAAGAGAGGGAGAAATGCTTTGTAAGGAGGCTAAACTCAATACTTGGCAACTGCCTACAAACACACAGGGCTTGTAAAGGGAGGACAACAAGTTAACAAGGGGAAGGGGCCAATGAATTGCCATGGTAAGAAACAAGAGAGTAACGGAACACAGACACAATGGGAATCCAACATATCAAAACAAGAGTCCTTAAACCATAACGGGGAAACACAGACAGAGGTAACGCTCACATAGCAGTCCGGGGTGGAGTGCCCTCTGATGGAGTTCAAGGGTATAATCACAATATTTTAGTTTCTTTCTAAATTCATAACAGATGCAGTGCTTGTTAACGTGTTTGTATGTGGCTATTTTGCATGCACTCATAATGAGATTACGGGTTTGTCCATATGATCTAAACACCTTCATTCCAATAATTACTTGAGTCATTTTTTTATTAATCAACTGACATGTCCATGGCTCAAAAATGACATTGTTATTGACAAAATATTCCATGTGACTTCAGTGGTTTAACCATAATTTTATTAAGCTACAAGAATACTTTTTGTGCACAACGAAAACAAAAATAGCAAATCATTATTTTCTTTGTCAGTCTCTGACCTTCTTTCTTTTCTTAATTCTTTAATTTCTTAATTCCAAACCGAAAAATATGAGGGTGAATAATTACAGAATTTTAATTTTTTGGGTAAACTGTCCCTTTAAGGTAACAAACGCACACAATGCATATGAAACAAAGTATATCAGTTCGATAAGGATAAAACAGCGCTTTAAAGATATCAGATAAAAATGACCTATGGTCTGCTTTTCTACAGAAATGTCCAAAGACTCAAGAGACCACCTCAGGAAAAACAGCAAATGTCTCTTCTTCTGTGCCGCTTTCACCTCGGTGTCTACTCTATCACTCTACTTTTTGTTTCTCTCTAAATCTTTCTTGTTCTTTCTGTCTCCCTTTCAGTATGCAGATGAGGTTGAAACCCAGCTGGACCTTGTGTCTAGCTTCATTCAAATCTGACTAACTCTGTGCTGTGTTTAACAGAAACAAGGCCCAAAAATACCCATATATCCCCAAGCCTCTGCCTTTCTGTGCCAGTCACCTCCTGCAAGGTTTTGTTTGTTTTTAGTCTATCTATACTTTTAAAAGAGATGAGGAACAAACACTTGAACACTGGTGGGACTGAGTAACAGGCCTGCTCTTATACTATTAATTTATATACATACACACACACATACATGTTATATATATATATATATACACACACACACAGTATATGTGATTAACATGAGGTTAGAATCTCATGACTCAAGAATAAACACAGGATATGAGTAAATTGTAAACAATCTTAGAGAACATTGCTTGAATGAACCAAAAGAGTTTCACACAAAATGAATGAGAGTTGTTACACTTGTATGCAATCTATCATGTTAAACATAAGGCCCTAATGGATGGTCCTAATAGCCCATCTCCAGCTCTGCCAGGCCTCTAAACACTTAAACATACCCCTGCTACCACTTCACAGTCATGTGACCCTGCATTTGGGTTGCTCCTCTCTGCTTATTTTCCAACTCAAGAGCTTTTTTCCATCCCAACAAATAATTGAAGACGAGAGCAAATGCAGAAAAAAGCACTTAAGCTAAACAACAGGCTCATGGCTGGCATTAGTATTTTCTTTTGGTTTTTGGAACACTTTGATCACTTAGCACCATGTTTTGCACTCAGCTGGCTAAATATGAGAAGCCATTTGACTTCCAGAAAATTTCTACATTTTGCTGTGCTTTAACAATGGGTTGACTTTGAAGAAAATGTACACTTTGTTAAACGAAGCCTGAGGATTTTAATGAAATCGTACACTAAATACAGCTTTTAACAAGGAAAATAAAATAAAGGTTGACTTTCTTTATTTCCTTCTTGCACTTTATAATCCAAATATGTACAATTCCGAAAAGACTATTAACATTTATATCCGTTAACTGCTTTTAAGCACTACAAAGAAAACGTTATAATGTCAAAGAGATGCCTGTCACTGTATAGAAGAGAGCAATTTTGTACTAACTCCTGCTTTAAATATTTTTTTCTTAGATAAATTAACAATTATTGAACTTTGTATCACAGTCCAAAAAGGCAAACTGTCATGCACAGCAGATAAACAAGTAGAATACTGGTAAATTAAATGTTCCACTATCCATTTTTTTCTTCTTTCTTTATCACATTGTGCACATTGACCCAGCAGACTTTGTCAACATTGTTTACTTTCCTTGAAAGGAAGCTGCTGTCAAAGCACCAGAAACTTATTGAGGTGGCAAAACCGCAAGAACAACATCAGAGAGTCTAAATACAACTCATCCCTCTGTTTGAGGATGATGGAACACACAGTTGTATGGAAGTGTCAGTTTTACAGCAATATTTTGTGTACACAACCCTCAACTATAATGGAGTACTGGATCCACATTGTAACATTAAAAACTATAAACTGAATTTTAAAATTAGGTTTTTTTTAACAGCATAACATTAATTTTTAAATAATAGCCAATAATGTATTAATTGTAAAGATGCAGAAAGCACAGCAACCTATATCATTTATAAACTTGTTGGTAATTTTACTAATTTTATGTTCTGCTAAATAATGCAATGACTGAAAATGTGTGCGATAACATTAACAATAATTATCCATTAATTCGAGATTTTCAAAATAATGGATTTCTACACTGCTGAAATGTCTTTCTCCCAAAGCACAGAGTGGATTTAGAAATCACTGCACGTCATTACACTGCTAACATTCTACTACTGAAGACAAGAAAAACTGAACACACAACTGTACTGGAGAGTTCTTGCCTTTTTTCTAGTCTAAAATGATTTCTACTTCCAGTTACATGGGATTTGAGGATACTTCACACATATAACACATTCTATATGTCTACACGTGATTGACTACTCAAGTATGACCACTTGGTAACACGGGTCTCTTAACCAGTTGCTCATTAGAATGTACAGTATTACTGCTTATTACTAGAATTTTAGCCATTTATTAGAAGTAATTAAGCATATCAATGCCTTATTCTACATGACCTTATTCTACATCCCTAATCCTACCCAATAAGCAACAACTAACTGATAATAAGCAGCAAATTAGGAATTTATTGAGGTAGAAGTCATAGTTAATAGTGAAAAAGTGTCAATCTTCTCTTGTTTAGCTTCATCATGATCACTGAAAAACAGCAGAGGCGGATTTTGGATTGTAGAGTGACTGGAACAAAGAGGAGGACTTGGAAAGAGTCTTGACCAATTTGACCAACAAGATACCCGGTGGGAGGTGTTCAGTGACAAATATGAGAAAGACTGGACTCCTTAGAGGTTTTCCCTGCACATATTTGAAGTTAATCAGCAGGTAGATGTAGAGCCAGTTCACAGATGTCAGCTATTGATGTCTGAATCCTGCGACTGTTTCTAATTACAAGCCACTATCACTGCCTGAGAAACAGGAGGAGCAGAGAAACTGACTACCCTTTCCCAAAAGAAAGGTGGAGCAAGAGGAAGAGAAGAGGTCCCAAAGACAGCTCTGAGAACAGCACAATCTTTCCACTGTCAAGACTGTTCATTACTGAATTCAGAGCATAATTATGGTATCACGTGGTGTCTGTTTTCTCTCTTTGCAATTTCACATCACTCATTAGTGACCATCAAAGAAGCCAGAGCAAACTTCTGGAGCGAAGCAAAAGATGACTATCCTTTAATCCAACTATAATTATTTATTAAATACAAATCCAACCCTAACCCTTTCCAAAATACAAGGGAAAACAATTATTCATCCATCCATCAGTGAAGCTCTCTCTATACACAAACACATCTAGAAGTCCATCAATTCATCCAACCATCCATGCACCTTACCTGGTATCAGAAACAACCTGTCTACACATCCATCCTTCTACAGTGTCTATTCGTCATTCCATCACTGGTTAGTTATACAATGCCTAACCAATTATCTACCCATCTATCTACACACCCATCCATCAATGTGTCTAGCCATCTATCTAGGGTCAACATATTTTGGAACATTTAGTCCAAAAATATAGTCTTGATCCCATTTCTACACCTAAACCTAACCTTACTAGTAATCCCTAAAATCAGAGGAACTCATAGATGAATGACACTAATGGACAAGCACCAAACAGTAATTGTAAGCTAAAACTTCATAAAAACTATAAACTGATTCTTCAAATCTGATTGGCTGATCACAATGTTGTTCCAGGGTCAACAATCCAGAAACATGTACTTGGTAAAATCAGGATCTACCCATATATACCCATTCTCCCACACATCCATCCATCCGTCTATTTGTCCACCTCTTTACTTACCAACATCCACCTATCCATTTATCTACCCGTTTACTCATCCATCTATCCCTCCCTCCCTCCCTCTACCCATTCATCCATCTTCCATATATCTACTCATCTATCCAAACATCCACCTACCCATCTATCTACCACCCTTAAATATACTTGTACATTAACTTATCATTTCACACATCCATTCAACAAAAAACTATATATTGTTTGTGACACCCATTTATCCAGCCATAAATACACTTTTTTAAAATCTATTCATCTATACACGCATTGATCCATCCATCCAGTATATTAATAACTGCTGGTGCTTAAAACAACTTCATACAACTGAGTAACAATTGAAGTGAATAGCCTTTAGGCAGGTTACATAAAGCTGTTGTCTCACTAACTGACCTACTACTGTGTTCACCTGTCTTGACAAACTTGTCAAATTTCCATCATAGTAATAAGAGGCACTTAGGAGGCCTTTACAGAGCTAAAACAAAACTTCCGTCTGATGCTGTCAGAGCACTGAGCCCAACAATCTCCCCAAACCCATGGAGCGGTCAGTTCTGGAGAGATGCGAAGCAAATTTGACCTTTATGGTGCACTAACTACCTGAAGCCCAGCCAGTGAGCGGTCAGATTCGATACATTTCAGCACCCTGCACCCACGTCCTGTTGCCATGAGTGACCTTTTTAAACCAGCGCTGTCACCACGCGACAGATTAATCTGAGTAAAACCCAGCGGCTCAGGCATCCTCCACCCTGCATGACACAACGCACGCTGACCTTTTCTCTAGGCCTCTCTCTCTCTTCCTCTCCAATCACTCCTCTCCTCTCACACTCCCTTATCTCACTCGCCTCCATTTCTGTAGCTCAGCCTACATTTGTCTTGTCCCCGTGTTTGTTTACTATGACAGAGAGACACAGAGAGAGTGTTACTGTGACTCACTCTTTTGACATCTTGGGTGCAGATTGGAGGCAGATAACACTGATGAGCAACGCACTGTTTACTTGGATCAAACGTCAATGTTACTCCTTTTAAGAAAATCTGGCCAATCAGTGTAGATTCTCTGGGTTTCTGACTTGTTCAATTCAACTATTCAGTTGTTTGAAGTCAGCTAAAATAAAATGTAATAAATAAATAAATAAATAAATAAATAAATATGATTTAAAATCATAACTTGACTATGGTTGTATTTTTTTTTACCATTCTAGATTCATGCAAATCAAAATTTAAAATGTTTCAGTCTTATATACTCTTGTATTTGATATTGACAAACCGACAGTGTGAACAGTCCTAACAAAAAAAAAAAACAAAAAAATTCTGCATAAATTTCCAAGCTGTTCCAAGTTAGCTTTTGTTGAAAGGAGGAGGCAACACCTGCATCCAAAACAGACACTGATCTTTTAAAATTCCCTCTCCACAACTGACTGTAAGCTTACATTTATTTTAAATGCAATGCCCAGTGGATAGAACCAACTCTCTGCTCTACCTTTTTTTTCTTTTCTGATAACCTGTTACACTCAAGCGTACATTACAATATGGATGAAAAGATCTATCATTACTAATGTTTCAAACTAAATTTTAAAAACAATGTCACAAAGAAAACTAAATGCTCAAACCATTTTCACAAGGCAAAACTGATGACAGTAATTTCTATTAAAAAAAGGAAAAAACAAGAAGCAACAAAATGTTTTTGATGGGCAGAGATAGTCCGTTCCTTCTGGGCTTGAACGCTCAAAGCATCCACAAATAAATCCTGATGTGTCATCAGGTAACTTAAGCAGTAAACTCACTTTGAAGATCTGACACACCAACTTCTGATACCTTGTAAGTTAAGAAAAAGAATCTGCAGTAAGTTTACCTCTCTGGCCGCTGAATATCAAGGGAACAGGGGTCGAGCCAGCAAAGGAAAAGAGATAGAAAAACTCCACCCTGTAACACAATGCTCGTAAGAAGTGATGGTCTTTGAAGAGGGGGAGGACGGATCCCAAGAGAGGAGAGCGAGATGAGCTTGGGAAAACAGAAGTTGCTTTAAAAGTTTCAAAGCAGGCACTAAAAGAGCAGTGCAGCCTCCACTTTTTCTCTGCTGCTCTAACAGAATTCACAACCAGAACTGAACAAACAAATCATCCATCCCACAACACAACAGTCCATATAAACCAATAGCTGGCACCACTGTAGAAAGCCACCGCCAACATAATAGCATCACTCTTTGGCTTTGAAAGTCCCAACACTCTTTGTTTAATTTCTTATGCAATAAATCAATCAATAAATGAATGGCACCTGTACACAGCTAAACCTGATGACAGTATGGAAATGGGAGACAAGGATCCAAGAAAGTAATTTCAGTGAAAGCATAGGCCTCATGGGTGAGGTTAATTTGAGTGAAGGCTCCTCTGTGCTTGACCTACAGGTTAAACACCAATCAAGCAGAGATGGCAGTAATCAGACATACAGCACCTGTCACTGCCTGCTGCTCTCATCGGAAACACATGCCGCAGATGCAAACATCCTGCTAACAGCCACCCAAAATATAGAAGTTACTTTGCATGGTATCAGTTGCTAAAGTATGGCTGCAGTCTGGTTACTTTCCTTCCTGGCTACTAAATACACCATGTGAGCTTGCAGTCTGAATTGCATGTGATGCAACAGCAATGCAGCATACCATAAAATAAATATGAGACAATACCTTATGCTATGTATTGTATTCGCAGAGAGTGCAAGTCTCCTATGGATGCAATTATTTTATCAAACTACAAAAAAAAATAAAAAATACTATAAATAAATAAAGTGCATTACTAATGCAGTTTAAAACAACTTTTGTGTTGCTCGTTATGCATTTATCATTATCTATCTGTATTTTTGTGAAAACTGTGATATACTTTTTAATGATTTCAGTCATTTGAAATGTAAAGTTTTAGTAACGTTATATTTATGGTCCCTTTTTTTAATTTATTGAATTCTTTCTGAATAAAAGTATTAATTTCTTACTAACACCAAAACTTTTGAACAATAGTGTAAGCAAATTAATTAAAACAAAGAATCAAATCAGAATCATTTAAGATTCTATAGGGAATTTGCCAGTCGGTCTGCAAATGAGCCGTATAACATCAACTCTGCGCTGGATATTAAAATCCAGATTATAGTGAAAACATTATCAATAAACACAGTAGCAAGATCGCCGTTTAAGACATTAACTTGTGAGCACAAAACACAAGATACTTCTCTTTTCAATTATAAATACGGCTTTATTGGATAAACCTAAGACACAAACTAAACTAACAGATAAACACACGCATTCACACATTCATACAAGTCGCAGGAAGAGAGAAAGTGAGGAAAGAGTGAGTTTAAGAGAATGAAAATGTTTACAGCAATAGGTGCTATTGCATCGACTTGAACAGCCGTCAATCAAAAGATTAAGTCTTGCATTGAGTTCGTCAATGAGGTTCAAATTTGCATTAATTTCACCAGTTCAGTCTGAATCTGGAGGTTTGTACTGGCGTTGCCTTTGTGGTACGGGATTTTTTCTGTGGTCCTTGCTGCAGAAAGGGGTTTCCCGAGGTTGCTGATTGGCTGGAAGTCAGTTGTCATGGATGTCTTGGGAGGCCGATGATCGGGCGGTGGCTGAAGGAGAAGCGAGTCGCGGTCCGTTTGAAGTTTGATGCGGTGCATTTGGAGACTTGGAGACACGGCAGGCAAAACTTAACTTACACAAACTCTCACGGAAAGGAAAGAAAGTAAAGAAATAAAGTAACGAGGCTAGATGGGTTTTCTTCTCATCGTGGCTAGGCAGCAGCAGGCGTGCAGGCGGGAGCACGTGGAACGGCTTTTAAAGAACGCAAAATGTGGCAAAGAGCATAGTTTTAAAAACCGGGTGTTACGAATGACGGGCATGAAGTGTGCGGGTTCAATAGCAAACATTTATTAGGGCTCAGGGTCGTACAGGCAGGATCATTTTAGCAGCAAACAAACACAACATAGGCAAAGGCAGAAGAGTAAACGATATCCAGGCTAAGGTCAAACGTACCAGAAATCAGAGTCAGAAGGGCAAGACGAAATCGTAGATCCGAGAACAGGCAACAGGTTGGCAACGCGTAATCCAGGTAAACAGAATGAACAAGAAACACAAATAAACCAGGCTAGGGTGACGGGTAAACATTGGACTAACATCGACAATGATCCGTGACAAGACAGACAAACATGCTGGTATTTATACAGGAAGTACTAATAGAATGATTGAACCTGACA
>JAUMHE010000016.1:4159770-4173507 GCA_032359235.1 Enteromius mattozi
ATGGTCATGAAAATAAAGAAAACACATTGAATGAGAAGGTGTGTCCAAACTTTTGGCCTGTACTGTATATATATATACATATATATATATATATATAAAACAAGTGTTACAGTTAAAAGTCCAAATCAGCTTCTGAAGTGGGTCAAAAAAAAAAGTTCATTAAAGGGTTTTCCCAGATTTCATCAAAAATATCTTAAATCGTGTTCTGAAGACAAACAAAGCTTTTAGGGGTTTGGAACGACATGTACCCCCAGGTCGTTCCAAACCCCTAAAAGCTGTGTTTGTCTTAGTGATTTGTCTTAGTGATTAATGACAACATTTTTATTTGGGGGTGGAGTAACCCTTTAAAGTTTTCCTAATACAAGAACACATTTTGGGTTTAGGTTTTTGATGAAAGGTTTTAATCCACTTCAAATGTTGACTACTGTGTGTGTATTTATCTTTTATTTCATACAACAAAACTTATTTGAGTCATGACATTAATGATATTAAATGATATTCAGGGGCCAGCTGCAACAGCTGCGAATAAGCTACATTGTGTTAAACTGACTTGAAACAGTTTTGTTTTGTTTCAACTCAATATTTTCATTTTGAAAGAATATAAATGATTTTACTTGTGTAACTAGGAAGTGGATTTCCCCTTCCCATCCTGCTTTGCACAGGGCAGGATAAGGATAGTAAATCTTAAAATAAAATGTTATTTTAGGCATTTTTATTAAGATGATAAAACTGGGAGACTTGTTATGTGTTTAATGCTCTTTTATGTTTGTATTTAAAAGACCTTCTGCTATGGTAGTGTTTTGGGGGTTACCATTGTGGTAAAGTATAGAGCATGTGCTTAGGGACCTGCTAACATGAATCAAAGCTGTGTACTGAATACAAAAACAATTAAATGTCGGTCAATAGTATGGTATAAGTAGCTGAAATAACCACAAACATCAGAGCATGTCAAAACATCTCAGGGACCCCAAAATCACCTCAGACTCCAGAGGGTTAATAATAATAATAATAATAATAATAATAATAATAATAATAATACTTTAGGCGTGCCATGGATGTATCAAAACCATCTTATGTTATGCATAAGTTGGCTAATGCCTAAAGTTAAGTAAATCATACATCTTTTTTTTTTTTTTTTCCAGTGCAGAAGGATATCTTCCTATTAATTTATTTTTCGATTAAATGTTTTAGTTTGAGTTCAACAAGCATAAAATGTATAAATTTCATTAAAACTATATTTGATCAAATTGAGTTGACCCAACTCAATTAAATTTCATTGCATTAATTTCTTTTTTATGAGTTGGGGCTACACATATTTATTGGATGGAAATCCTGCCTTCAGTTAAATTGAGATCATCCGATGAATCATTTTTTTGAGTGTACAACTTAGAGAAGTTCCAACATAAAGGGACACTATGTATTGTTTATGCACTAATAAATATTTTTGGTAACACTTCAGTATAGGGACCAATTCTCACTATTCACTAATTCTTTATTAGCATGCATATTACTAGCATATTGGCTATTTATTAGCACTTACAGTATAAAGCATTTGTTTTGCAAGACTGTACACCCCTAATCCTACCCAATTCCTAAACCTAACAACTACCTTACTAAGCAGTAATTAAGAGTTTGAGGAAAAAGTTGTAGTTAATAGTTCGAATTAATAGAGAGAATTGGACATAAAATGAAGTGTGAACATGTTGTTTCGTTGCACCATTAAACTCAACTAAAACATGCACATTATGGAAGCTTTCAACCAGAAGTAATACAACAGCAGATTGGTTAAACTGCTTCAATGCATCTTTTTACCTGATAAACTCTTTAGACAAATATGATGTTGACATTTAGACTTAATTTTCAAGAGTGACAACTTTGAATAAATGACTTATTAGCTGCATGAACCCAATCAAAACTGTGTGTGCATCAGTCAATGATTATTTATTTAATTTACTTATTTAGTTTGAGGGGGTATCAGTATTTATTTATTGCTATTCATTTTAAATACAATTTCTGGATGTTATTTGCATATAAAAATGCTTACATTATATCATGTTTTTCATTTCAAACTTATGAGGCAAAGGTTACAATCACCTATAACTGAATGAACTGACATTTGCAGCATTTCAGCAACTTCTGTGCACAAATTTGAAGGCTGATATTGAATCATTAGGGAAATGCTGAACTGCTTTACAGAGAGCTAACAACCAAGTAGCTACACGCTGCCTTAACAAATAATGCAACCAACTTAAAAGTTTCTTCAGTGTAAGGATAAGTCTATAGGCTATTCCCACCCATTTTATCATTGCTTAGAAAAGTAGCATATCTAATCTCAACAAATTAGCACAATTTGAGGTAGGATGACTATGAGGTATGAACATCAGGATAAATTAGTTATATTTTAAGCTTAACATTTAGGAATTTAAACCACTAACACAAATATGAGAAATTATAATTATGCTTTCCTCAGTATTAATAGTGTTTTTGTTTTGTTTTTCGGAAATTAAAGCAGACAACCAGTACCTTGTGTCATGTGTCACAAAGAAACCAGAAAAAATAAAAACTTCAAAGAGACTGCACAATTTTTCATATTAAATCAACTTGCTTTCAACTAAAAAGCAGAAGGATGGATCAAAGAAATGTCATTTTCAGTTGTTTTTAAAAATAAGTAGGGCAATAATTTCTGCTCCTCCCCTGTGCCTTGATCTAAAGGCTACCATAAAGCAAACCTGTTCAGCGCTGAACCAATCAAATACATTTGATTAGAAGACCGTCTGTGTTTTACAGCACTGCCTAAGTTAAAAGTAATGGGAAATAAAGTCAATATCATTGGGGTAAGGGGGTAAAAAAAAGAACAGAGAGACTTCAGGACCAAAGTCCATGCCGTAGGGAGGAAACATGAGATGGCTGCCATTAATGACAGAGTCAATAGAGCAATAATACCCATAACAAGGTCAGAGCCGCACCAGAGCATACGATGCTGGCAAGTGTGACTGCCGCCCCACAGACACTGATGAGTAAACACTGGCCTGGTCTGGTTTCTCATGTTGTGCCTGGCTGTCAATAAGGACGTGATGGATTCTGTGTGGCTCTGAACACTGGGCGGGGTGAGCTAATAAATAAGCGGCCGGTCAGAATAAAGGCTCTGGACGCTGATGCAATTACAGAGCAATGTCCGGTTAAACCTCGAGCAATTAACATGCTACCAGAGCGCATGATGCAGGGTTTGTCCACTGGTCCATATAATACACGTCTGTCGATGCAAACTCAATAGCCTTAATTAAACAGCTCAAAAACGCTGTCAGCACAGGAGGAGGAAAGAGCGGTGGGGCTACATCTAATGTCCGTCCGGCAAATGAGTTTGAAAATATGGAAGTACAGCACTGCTCCCATTTCTAATTAACTCCCAGCAAACCTAATCAAACACATTCTGTGTGTGTAATTTGTTTATTTTATTTTTTGTATCCGTTTAGCACAGTAAAGTTAAGTTGTTAATGGAAAAGGCGATCTGAAACAGAACTGCTTTGTGAAAATGCAGCAAAGCATTAAGTTAAAAGTGTTACTCAGGTATACAGTGTTAACTGCTTTTAAAATGCAGTCTTAAATAAATAAATAAATAAATAAATAAATAATAGGCCACAACAGCCTAAAAACAACAACAGACACATTGTGTCTACAACTTAATTGTAAAATGGATTTTTATGGACTGTAGGATAATGATATGTCTATGTTCAAAGATATAGAAAATAAAACAAACACTTTTAATTGACTTGTAACACTGAACAGGATGACCACCATTTCATGTGACCAAATGTCATTCAAAAACTGTAGGATGACAAAGTGACCTAAAAAAAGAATGGCTGGGGTGAGATGCAGGACAAAGTCAGAAAAAAGCCATTCATCAATAAAAAGTAAAGAAGAGCCAAGCTGAGGCTTGCAAGGATTGGAGCATAGAGGAGCTTTCCAGCTTGGTACAACACTTGGTTGTCTGATGGTTAGATGGAGACCTGGAGAGGCCTACACGCCACTGTGTCTTGCACTCACTGTGAAATCTGGTGGAGGATCGGTGATGATCTAGGGGTCCTTCAGCAAGGCTGGAATCAGGCACATTCGTCTTTGTGTTAAGGCGCATGAGTCAGGTTATATACAAGGTTGTCCTGGAAATAAACTTGATTTCTTCTGCTCTGACAATTTTCCCCAACTCTGAGGACTGCTTTTTTTATTTCAGGAAAATGCTTCATGCCACACAGCCAGGTCTATAAAGGTGTGAATGGAGGATCCAGGATCTTCAGACCTGAACCCTACTTAAAACCTATGTGATCAAGAGGAAGATGGATGGTCACAAGCCGTCAAACAAAGCCAAGCTGCTTGAATGTTTGAATCAGGACTGGCATGATGATGTGTTATTAGAACAGTGAACAGTGTTGTAAATACAGCTTAACCACTGATTTCTAGTTGTCTCTCTTTTGGAAGCAAAAACAAAGTGGTTTCACTCTTAAGACGACACACAGTGTCTCCTATACATGGCAACACAGTGAGATTAACAGCTCCGCCTTCTTTCTTTACATAAACATTTGGACGGTGTTATGAAAATAAACCAAATCTGTGATGTAGAAAAGTGAGGGCATGTTTAATCAAGCCTTTTTAGTGTGGACAAGTCATTTTCAACTATAACTTTTATAACTTTTTATATAACTTTTAAAGAATATCTCTTTGGTTTTGAGACCTTAGTCTTTGCAACTTTTGGGATTTTATCCATGAACAGCTTGTAACAGTCCAAAGAGAAAGGAAAAATCCCGTCATATGACCCCTTTAGCACAACAAGTGGAGGTCAGCAGAGGCATGTTTAGAGGTGAACTCAAGTTCTCACATGAGCCACAAAAGGGTCATCATGGGCAACTTCTAGAAATAAGCTAGTTTGCAGATATGCAGATTTAAATACCTGGTTAATTCGATTCCAAAAAGCAGACAGAAAGAAAATAGCCAATGTTATAAGAAATTATCCTTTTGAGTCTGGCATTAATAGGCATACCACAAAATGTAACATATGGATGTCAATTCTGTCTATGAAAACAGTGCACAAAACTTTTATGAATGTAATTTTTGGAGGCTGCAGTATACCGGGTTTATGACAGACTGCAAATAAGTTATAAAAACTCCCAGTACTGCGGCAGAGTAAATCAAGATTTACAAGTATTGTCTTATTTATAGTATGACGTGAATTCATCACCATTGCCTTGAGTCTCATTCCAACGGCTGACTATTTTGCCAAACCAAAATGAAGTTATTTTCAGAAATGCTTATAAAACTTAACCATCGTTGTAAAAGTCGGCAGCTGTTTTACTGAGAAATAATAAATCAGCAAAGCACACAATAAAACACAGCCTGTATATACTGTATTTATAATTCTGCTGTGCTGCGGTTTTATTGACATTAGTGTAATGGACTCGTGCAGTTGGCTTTCATCAGAGATGGAAACAGGTGTTTGGATTTGCACAGATAGTTCATCTTCAGGGTGCCATAGTTAAACAGCTTTGATCTACAATCTGCACACAATCTGATCAACATCAATCATTCAGTTTATCTCCCACTTCTCCTCTCCATTACTAGAGCATTTTATACCTCAACTACAACCATTTCTCTTTTAGATTCAAATCAGCGTTTGGCTCGGGAGTATGAATTGAAGGAACCTTGCACATTCAATTCAGCTCATCTTTCATGACTTTGTCCTTTACAAAGTCAAAAGCTCTGTAACTCTCTTGAGAGATGAGCGAGCACAATAGGTTTTGTGCTTTCATGATTACTGAAAATGAAGGAATAAAGGACATAAAATTGTGCCTACGGCACAAAAAAAAGACTTTTATTTTTGAAAGACTTCTACACATACAGAAACTATATACGTTTTAAAGGCGTTAAGCAATATGACCAAAATATTACATCATTTATAACACATAAATGGACATTGTTACACAGTGTCATGTTTTTAATGCAAATTAAAGCCAAACATGTTTTGAAAACATTTGAAAACTTCAAGCCTGCATTTGAAAAAGAAGAATAAGTCAATTAAGAAGGTCAAGACAGAATAGAAGGCAATGAAGAGGTAGAATGTTTGGTCAAAACAAATGCAACCTTGGTGAACAAAAGACTACAGAACCCAAACTTTTATATGGTTGTGTGCAATTGATTCTACCATTACACAGTGCATTCAATGATTGCACAAAATCAATAAAATTCAAATACAACAAATACAAAAACAATTTCAAATGCTAAGGGGGAGATATAAAGAATTTCATAGAAAAACATTGAAGAATGCACAAGTTGTACAACACAAGCTTGTACAGATTTGTCTTTCTTTGAGGGCAATGTGTACTCAATATAAAGCTTCGTTTATGGATATGAAATTTGACCATAAAAATAAAACAATAAATACAAAAGGCCCTCCAGGATCTAGTTTGGAGACCCCTGCTTTTCGATCATTACAAATAATAATGCAAAATGATTTTCTTAGAATAGGAAATATGCTGTCTCTCGCATCACATTCATTATCAATAGTTAAGCATGAGGTCTTGAAGAGGTCCTTTTTTTTTTTTCTCTTATTTGGACTCGGTCTTGACTTGGACTCAAAACTTTTGGACTTGGACTTGACTTGGATTAAAACCTCTTTGGACTCGGTCTCGACTAGTCTGGTCTTGGACTCGACAAAGCTGGACTTGACTATAGCTCTGTTGGGGACATTAAGGATTTGTGCACCTCTTACTCTGCTAACAGCCAATATTGCTATATGTTTCAACAATAACAGCATGTTATTACTTACTACATTTAAAAATCCCAAATAATCACATAATTCGCATAATCCACACCCTAGGCGGTGCTATACAAAATCGACACAATCCTCGAATCCTCGAATGATCTCTCCTGGTGTGAACAGCACCATCGGGATGTACTGTTTCGATTGAAAGGTGCCATTGCGCCAAACATTTGCAAGTTCAGTGTGAAATGCACTTCAAATCAAAGCAATGCACAAAAAAATGTGCAATGTACATAAACACAAGTGATGTTCAATCATAAAACACAAGGTTTTAAGTTCATTAAGTAATTTTTGGAGAAAACAGGAGCTTCGCTGTGGTCTTTTGTCCGTATTTCCAGTGACCTAACGCTTCTGATCTCTAATTATGGTTTACCAATGAAAAGGATAGTTACTTCATACACACACAGGGAAAAAAAACACTGTCAAATCAGGGAGGTCATCTGTTAACCAAGTTAAATGATGGAATAAAGCTGAGGGCAAGTGGCAAGTACATTTAAAAAGAAGCATAGTTTTAATGTTGATATATTGAGGCCAAAGTCAAAGGTAGCATCAATAATAAAAAAAGCTCCCTCTAGATACTTTATCTTGAGTCTTTCATGTGCAGCCATATGAGGCAGGTGGATGAAGTCTTTAAAGCAGAAGACTGTCTGCAGGTGGACTGACCCGTATATGAACTGAGACCTGCCAGTACAACCACAGAGCAGTCTTCAGAGGTAACTGCACCACTCAATCACAATAACTCCTTGAAATTGCCAAAGGATCTCTCAAAGAAATATAGCCAATTCCCACTACTATGTGTGAAAGAGACATACTAACACAAAACATATATTCCTGTCATCTTTCTTCATGCATCTTACTGGATTCCTCTCATTCAATTCTATCTCAAAAAAGCAGTAGATGCTCTCAACTAAATCACTTGAAGAGATGAAAAGTATGCATTAAGCAATAATTACAAATTTCATAATTTGATAATATGTAAATCAGAATGTTTCGTAAATTGAAAAGCAAGTTTGATGTAAATATGACATGTTTGCCAAAATAGGTCTCTGGCACCAAGACATTAGCAGCAGATTTTTTAAAAGGTTAGTTCACCCAAAAATGAAAATTTTGTCATTAATTACTTATCCTTGTGTTGTTCCAAACCCATAAGACCTTCATTCATCTACGGAACACAAATTAAGATATTTCTGATGATATCAGAGAGCCGTCTGACCCTCCATAGACAGCAATACAACTGAAATGATCCAGATCCAGAAACGTAGCAAAAACATCGGTAAAACAGTCCATGTGACATCAGTGACTTAACCTCACTTTTGCGGTGCTACGAGAATACTTTTTTGCGCAAATAAAACAAAAATATTTTTTGTTTTCCCGTGACTTACATCTTCCACCATGATCAACGCACCGTATACAAGCTTTAGCGTATTTGATGTAATCAGCCTTGTTTACATCCGGGTGAAAGCACCCGCTTGTATGTAATCTGCGGCTGTTTGCGCCTAGAAGAAAGCGTACGCTTCCGCAGTAATGTGGCGGAAGACGTAAGTCATAGGAGAAGAACGGTTGAATATATGATGTTATTTTTATTTTCTTTGCGCAAAAAAAAGTATTCTCAACTGTGGTTGATCCACTGATGTCACATGGATTTTTTTAATGGTGGTTTTAACACGTTTCTGGATCTGGGATCATTTCAGTTGTATTGCCGTTTATGGCGGGTCAGAAAACCCTCCAGTGATTGGTTTGATTTAATTTAAAGCATTGTTTGTGAGCTTTTAACGCGTCAAAAGCAGCACCTAGCGGCAATGAATGAATGTGCATTTTCATTCAAAACCAGTGCGAAAAGACCAACAAAAGGGTGGGCAATATGGTAATGTTTCATTTTGACGTAAACATAAAATGGCTTGGGACTCGTTTTATAAATGACTAGTTTCAATTATTCACAGTCGCCTCGTTCTTTCGAGAGATAATAACTTTATACACAGTGCACGTTCATATTTAAAACTTTGCAGGATGTTTTTATTCACTTAGTGCTGTGTTACACACTGCATGAAATGTCATTTTCAAAAATCCATAATAGGGGCACTTTAACTTAGTGAATGCTCTCAAGCACTGCCATCAGGGAAAATTGTTGTCATGATGGGGTGTACATTGAAACAATCTTAGTAAGTAGGTGGCATATATCTTTTTTTGTTTCCCCAAAATCATTGACATCTTTTGTTATCAGATATTTTGGCTCAGATAATGTCTGGAGTTTAAGAAAGAAAATGCCTGTGTTTCCTCATGAGCTAAATCAATAACAGGAATTTAATTACATGTTTTCGTCAGCCTACCTGCATATAAAAATTAATTCACAGTAGAACTAAAAATATAACTAGCAATCCATGATGTGTCTTTTCATCTAAGCTTTAAATTCAAGGTAAATTCAGATATGTAAACCAAAAATTGGTCTTCTGTCACAACACAGCAGGTTTAGGAATGAGACATCTACAAGAAAATGCAGATTAGTAGACTGGATAAATATTTGAATATAACAAAGCAAGTAAATATTGAGGAAAAGCAAGTATGGGATCACAGTAAATGATAATACCCAACACAGCAACACGCACTGAATGAATAAACAGCATCTGAATATCTATGCGAGATCTGTTGTTACCCAGAATTCTGCCAATGACCGATTTTCCTCTTCCAGCACAGAAAGCAGATGGGCGGCACTAACTTTAAGAAGAACAGCCACAAAAGGAATCAGAACTGTCAAAAGCAGTATATCCAGGATCCTACCAACTCAACACTTTCAATCAAACTCTCTCTCAACTTATTCTGCCCTCCCCATAGTTCATTTAACATGATCTAAACACTTATTTCCACAGTCCTCCTGAAAACAAACACCTCCTTTTTCTTTCACAAACAACTCATATGGCCACAAGCAGCTACACTCACAAAGAAACACACACTTTTGAGCGATTAGTATCTCGCTGCAGGGGGACGCAAGTTCAAACAGAAATCTGTCACAGACCAAATGAAGGAGAATTATGGATCCACAGGCGGTGGCCGTGGACTCCCAACTGAGTGATGTAAGAGTGTGGCCACAGGCGACGCATCACAGTCTAGCGGAGACATCCATCACATTTATCACACTTGCATCTCATTACACTCCAGTGTTAAGATGGGAAGACAAATAACCTACAGCCAGACGGTAATAGACACCCACTCGGAAACACTGCAATGGCAAACAAAGTTAAAGCAGAAGTTGCAAAGCATCACATGAGCCAGCACAGAGCGTGGGTAACGTTCGTTCTCTCCGCGCTCACAAATGCACACTAGTGGCATGACTCAGGAATTGCAAACTCTCAACATCCTACCGGTTCAGAAGTCGTCTCGGCTTCAGTGCTGTCAGCTCAGCAACATTCGACAGAGTGAAACGTGCCTCGTCTTCTCTGTGTGTGCGTCCCTCTCCGTCTCTTGAGTGTGCCGTACCAGCCCAGCCCAGCCCAGCATGAGAAGATTCAGTTTTGTTCAGTTCAGGGTGGGACAGCTCGGCTAAAAACAGCAGGGGAGATCGCCCACTGATTTCAAAAGTGTGCCACCTACACTTCACATACACCAATAGGGTAGTCTTTCACCTTACCTCACTGTTTTACTACCACGGTCAGCTGCTGATTTATCAATAGGAGTGTTTATGTGGTTGGCTGGTTTTATTTCACTGTGTTGATTAACAAAAAGCTCACTCAAAAATAAAAATCCTCATCACTTACTCCACCCTAAGATTGTGCTAAACCCTTCTGTTATTCCATGGAACACAAAAGAACACGTTCTGAAGAATGTGTGTGCTAGTCTATACAGTTCAAGTGAGTGAAAGACAACACAAAAAGTTTTAAAAAGATTAAAAGCATCTTTAAAATTCCCCATATTTAAGCATGTGGAAATTAATTCTGCTGTGTCTAGTTACCATTTGTATTTGGTATTACTGACTTTTGAGATTCAAATATTACAATTATGAGAACAGATAAATTGCTTAAAATATTGTTTTTCAAATAACATTTAAAAGTAAAACATTAAAATCTAAAATTAGTAGTTTTAAATTCTACAGAAGAATTTAGGGACGAGTTCGACATGTCCCTGGGTCAATATCTTTGTTGACCCTGGAACAACATTGTGATTAGCCAATCAGATTTGAAGAACCAGGTTATAGTTTTTGTGAAGTTTAGGTTTGCAATCAGTGTTTGGTGCTTATACATCAGTGTCAGTCATCATTAAATATGATTTATGTGTTATATGTGTTATGTGTTAGGGTATTTGTTAGGGTTAGGAACACGTCGAACTGTTACTGAAGTGTTAATTAGTTGTGGTTTTAAAGATTAACTTTACACAGTAAATAAAACTTAAATAAAATTTACAGTAAAAAACTGGCAGCTGTGGTTGCCAGAATACAACCGTAAAAAAATACGGTAACAACGTTTTAGGTTTTAAGCTAAATTTACATGACATGGTATCAAGGCATAGTCAATACAATTTATTTAAAATAGATTTAAATAGACTCCTTCAAGGAGTCTATTATGCTTACCAATGCTGCAGTTAATTGCAAAAATACAGTAAAGACAGTAATATTGTAAAAAAAATCATTACAATATTTTTTTATATCTTCATATAATTAAAATTTTACTTTGTGATGAATATTCAGAAGCCATTACTTCAGTCTCGAGTGTCACATGGGCCTTCAGAAATCATTTTAATATGCAGATTTGGTGCTCTAACATTTTTTATTGTTTCAGAAATAATTGTGATAAGCTATATTATTGTCATTTTAAGATGATTTTATGCCACTGAATATATAATAAAAATACAATGGCGTAATGCAAGTATATCCTGTCAAATAATATTGGAATTAGAAAGTCAAAACTAAATTTCTAAATAAATAATAAAAGGAATGAAGTCAAACACACAAAATGTCCCTTAAACAGTCGGTTTTTGTTATTGGTAATGTCCTTGGTCTGGACACTATCTTTGAGCACAACACACATGTACACACAATGTGCAACATATTGCATCAGTTTTCATAGTTTCATAGTCCACATATCATAAAAAAGTCAACAGAGAAATTATTGTAATGGGCCTACCAATGCTAAAAACACATTTGCTGCTTAATATATTTAATATTTACTGGCCCTAAACATTTAAACAATATAGTATATAAATGTGAATGAGTAACATGAATCAAGCCGTTTCAAAGACTTTAAGAACCACTTTTTAATGGTTGGATCTTAAAAGGGTCTATCACCATTTACTTTAGTTGTATTTACTTCATCAACTTGTTTTGCGTTTCCTCAAAAAGTCAGGCAATATAACAACATGAGGGTAAGTAAATTAATAGTTTTTCATTTCAGGGTTAAACCTTTTAACACAAGAGGCATCTGTTTTTAGAGTTGTGTGAAACAGAAGGCAAAATTGGAAGAGTAGAACTCACTAGTTAAGACACAGATTGGGTGAGAAAGAGAGCTAGTGATAGGTGTAATGCCTCCACAGCTCCCCCGCTGAGACTCATTGGCAGCCACATCCTGTCTCTTCTCCCATCCTCTCTCGATCCCTTTCTCTCCTCATTCCCTGTGATTCCATCACTCTGTCTTCCTCTCCCGAGGAGGGAAAGTGGTTCAGATTAAGTTCCTCTCATCCTCACGAGCAGAGCCCTCTATCCTCTCACATCTTCACTT
Source organism: Enteromius mattozi (assembly GCA_032359235.1). Lineage (NCBI taxonomy): Eukaryota > Metazoa > Chordata > Actinopteri > Cypriniformes > Cyprinidae > Enteromius > Enteromius mattozi. The sequence goes on from JAUMHE010000016.1 coordinate 4,172,281, forward strand.
ATATATGTACACCTACTGTGAGAACGGCCTGCCATTACCCCTCCATCTCATCTCTGAGGAATCTCAGATGTACCCATGTGTTACTGCTCACACAGGTATGCTAATGTGCAGCAATTTCCCTCGATTTCATTGCATTTTTCATTACTCCAGAGACTTCAACAGCCATAGGAAGACACTTCTCTTGAAGTGAAGCAGTTGAAATTGAATGAAAAACAGTCGATTTGCTGAATACTGTCCATCAGGCCATATCCATTCTGCTCTTTGGGTCTGGGTCAGACCGGGGCTGTACTCTTTTTCACAGGAAACTGAATTTCAAGGGCCCGGTGAAATGTCAGCTGGGCCCTGGACCTTTAGTGGCTATGATATCTTGAGAGATGGCTCTGGTCTAAAGGTAACAGGGGTTGGCGTATTGTGTAAAAAAAAAGTGCACCTGGCATTTTTTTTTTTTTTTTCCTTTTGTGAGAGATCTTTTGTGGAGATCCACCTTGAACCACATCGTTCGTATAGAGTCAACCCTTAAAAAGAGAGTGGAAGAAAGAAAGAGACAGAAAGGTTTTCTATCAAGAGACAAAGACTTGAGACCTTAGACCCGTTCATAATACAGCATGTCTAGCTGACAATGACTTCATTTGAGACCGAGTTGGCTGAAAAAGATTCAAAAAGTTAAATATAAAATAACTGTGGAAATGTAATCCTGCAGCAATACAGTATATTTATAATTAATGTGACTTATGGATTAACAAAAATTGCAAAAATAAAAATAAAAATAAAATAAAAATGAAATAAAATAAAAATAAATAAAACTCTGAGCCTAAAGAAAAAATGTGAACAGGTTTTATGGTTAAAACAAATTTTAAAAAAAAAATTTTAAAAAACAAACAAAGTAAAATGCTAAACTAAATAAATACATTAATATATAAATATAAATATTTAATATTATTATTAATAATAAAAGCAATATAGAAGTATATATCAAAAAAATACCTGCAAACAGGGTTGCAAATAAAAATCATATTGTATAATATTTTAGACGGCCCTGACTGTGACCCTAAAGAAAAAGAAAAAATGTGAACAGGTATTAAAGATAAAACAAAACAAGAAATTAAAAATACAATTTTTTTTTTTTTTTTATAGAAACCTGCAAGCAGGGTTACTGAAAATAAGACAAAACATAGAGTGTGTGTATATATATATATATATATATATATATATATATATATATATGAG
>JAUMHE010000016.1:4187914-4198192 GCA_032359235.1 Enteromius mattozi
CCCTTTATGACCACAGTGTACCCATCTTCTGATGGCTACTTCCAGCAGGATAATGCACCATGTCATAAAGCTTGAATAATCTCAGACTAGTTTCTTGAACATGACAATGAGTTCACTGTACTCAAATGGCCTCCACAGTCACCAGATCTCAATCCAATAGACCACCTTTGGGATGTGAGATTTGCATCATGGATGTGCAGTCGACAAATCTGCAGCAACTGCGTGATGCTATCATGTCAATATGGACCAATATCTCTGAGGAACGTTTCCAGTACCTTGCTGAATCTATGCCACGAAGGATTAAGGCAGTTCTGAAGGCAAAAGGGGGTCCAACCCGGTACTAGCAAGGTTTACCTAAAATAAGGGCTGGTGAGTGTATATATATATATATATATATATGTATATATACACATGTTATATAAGTTGTTTTTTGTTTTTTTTTTTAAATGCCATCTGATAATATCGCTACCTTGTCACCACTGACAAGGGGATAAGGATGATCACTTTGATTTAGAAAATGCCCGTAAACATATATATAGGGTAGAGATTTTAGAGTCCATTATTATTTAAAATGATCTTCAACATCAGGTGGTATTTGTCTTATTAGTTATTGTCTCTCAAAAGACAAAGTCGACTCTGAATCATTGAAACAAGTTGTTTGTAAAACAAGTCCCAAGCCGTTTCATGTTGATGTCAACATGAAAAATTAGTATATTTCCCACCCACTTGTTGGTCTTTTACAGTTGTTCTGAATGAAAACGCTAATTATTTCTTTGCCACTAGATGGCGCTTTTGGAGCGGTAAAAGCTCACATACAATGCTTTAAATAAACTCGACCAATCAAAGCAGATTGGCATCATGCAAAGCAGGGGTTTCCAAAAATGAATTGTTGAACAAATCGTTCGGGAGTGGTTGAACAAATAAAGGTAAAAATAAATGCATATTACAAGAAAATGTAAGTGTTTTTTGACCTTGCATGCATGTCAACCTGTTATTGGGGACTCCCAAAACCAAAATATGAACCTTTCATTACCCATAGGGGCACTTTAATTCTCAGCTCTCCTAAAAACAGTATCATGATTTGCCAATTTCAGTACCTGACTGTGAAAACAATGTGCTGCCTTTGTGCACAGAAGCCACATTATATAAGTCACATTATAAATATTGTGACATTAAGTTACTATAATTTATGTATAATATAAACCCAGAAGGGCAAATCATCTGCACCCTTTGTATTGGAGAACTAAATTATCATCCAAAGCCTAACAAGCATGAGTTATCATAATTTGTAGAATACAATCAAATAAAATCGTGGTGCATAAGCAGGGAGAAAGTTGCATTTAATCAGTGTATACTGCAAATGTATTAAAAATAAACTGCAAACATTGCATTAGTTTTTTCATTTCACCAGATATAGATGTTTTTTATTTACTGCCCAAGACATCAATTTTGTGCACTGAATCCAATGAACCAGAGGCTTGTATCATACTGAAGACAAAATTTTGGTATCGATCCAACCCTATCATCGACTCATCTTAACAATGAATCGAAAACATTAGCTTGGACTCAATCACCAGCATCCCAGACTTGCTCATTTGACTCGTCTTGGGGAAGTTATTGCAAAACAAATCCTTTGTAATGGCAGGAGTTTGCTCAATAAAGCTGATTTACGCCTGGCCTGTTAATTTATCTCCTCTCATTAACCCGGGCCGCTGCTGGCTGCACTTCCTGCACTAATCAGCTGCTACTCCCACAGGCTGTGTCCACACAATCCCCAACATCCAGCACTGCAGAGCCCCGCTCAGACGGGCCCTTACAATGCACCATCCACAGACCGCTTGTGTTCCTCACACTCTAATTAACCAGATGAAATATTCCACAATTACAGCTGCACAGCTACCAAAACAATGAAGATTATATCATAAACTCAGTAAATTGCTCCATTGTTCTATTACAGAGTAGAGAAAGTCTATATTTTCCGGTGTAGGTACAATTCAACACATTGCTCCATATAAATATAATTTTCTGAACATACATAAGCAGATGAGTGTGTGTTTATCTAGGTGTGAAGTTTAGCCTGCAGCTCACTGCTCTCTTGTCTTGTAGACTATGAGGGTAATTAGGCAGGTAATGTGTTTGATTACAGGCCTGTTTCAGTATGACCCATCTCACATGACCCCTACAAGTCCAAAAAAAAAAAAAAAAGATTATCTCCAGCTACATTAGTCTTGCATAGCCAGACTAATAAGGCCCATTCTGGCCATGAACCTCGCATTTAAACAACCATAAAGGGCAGGTTTAAAGAAAACGTGACAACAGACCTAAATAAAAAATTAAATAAAAAAAATAATAATAATAATTTTAAATAAAAGATTTTAATCAAAATTAAAATTAAATTTAATTTAATTTAATTCTTGAAAACCAGACTAATAAGGCCCATTCTGGCCATGAACCTTGCATTTAAAAAACCAAAAATCATTGTAGCTGTACGTACCATAAAGGGCAGTTTTAAAGAAAATGTGACAATAGACCAAAAAAAAAATTTTAATTAAATTAATTTAATTTAAATTAAGTTAAAACTAAATTTAAAATATTCAATTAACGTTAAAATTAAAGTTAAATCAAATTTAAAACTAAACTAAATTTAAAGTGAAAAAATGTAATTTAATTTAAATTTAATTTAATCCTCGAAAGCAAAAATGGAGGAGTTTACTCTTTACTCCTAATCAGATTTTTTTTTCCAGCTTTGAGTGAATCATGCATCACAAGGTCAGTGAATGACACCAAAGTCACTGTCAGTAGAGATTTGAACCTAAAATTACAGTCTCACATAAGATCAAATGTAGCAGCTGTATATGAAAGACCGTCTGAGAAACTGTGTGAGAATCAAAAGAAGAAAGAAATGAAAGAAAGAATTGAGAAGAGGACAGTCACGTCTGGATTGAGCTCCAAGTAAGGGCAAGTCCCTGGTGCCACAGCGCCAGGCCATGAAGGATTACTTCTGCTGGCGGTCCATAGAAATTGAGTCTTTTGATGTTACATTTTAAATTAAAATTCTAATTTGGACAATAAAAGTTTAATCACCATTTTCAGACTCTCAAAGATAATAGCAATAAGCATTTCCATGCAGGAAGCGCATTAATGTTAAGCGGATATAGCTGGTCTTCCATGACACCCTTTTTTCTACTGCTTGAGTGAGTTGCTGCCGTTGATTCAGCTATGACCTTCTTCTCATCAAAGTCAAATGCTTTTGTGTCACATGCATGCTCTCCATTCCTTATGCGAATCAACAAACAAGCTCTGCTTCACCCCTACTCTGAGGAAATAACATTTACTGCTGCAAAACAACCGTACAACATTGCAAATGCATCTGTTCACAAATCAAGATCCTGTTACAAATTTACCACCATTACAAAAATGGAGGCCATTTCATGAGATCTGCTTTGAGAAATTTAAGTAGCATTTAATAACTTTCTGTGATTACATTAGCACATCATCGTTGAAATTGGCATTCACAGACCGCTGTACCTATCTAGTGTGACATACTAGACAAGAAACAAGAAAAAAGAAATTAAATTTTATCCCCACAATTGTATTGTGAAGTGAACTTTTTAATTATATCTGAATGTATGTTTGCTGTCATAAAAAATTTATCATGCTGCATTTTAAGTACTTACTGGAAAATCTAAATGGTCCAGGAATGTGGAGTCTGAAGTTATACCAGCATTTTCTTTAGATTGTTTCTCCAAAATTAAACATAATTTTGCATTATGCCTGTAACCTTTATTACATTCACCCGCATTAAATGGCTCCATTAAATATAGGCTGCATTAACAACAACAGTTAAAGGGGTCAAGAACTGCCTTTGTTTTTTTATTATTATTATTATTTTGTACTGTTCTCTGAGGTCCACCTATAATGTTATCACAATTTTTCCATCAAACATAACAAGGTAATAATTTAGAGGAAATAGGCTATTTTCTGTCCTGTTTTGACCTCTTCATTGGAATGTGATATGTTTAAATACGCACGGCTGATTGTCGACTCAAGACATATAAATGCCCAGTGCTATGACTGGCTAACGCTTGTGTATGTCTGACAGCCTATAACTTAGCAATTAACAGGGTTATCTTATCTTTGGAGCCTCTTTATTGTTTGGTTTCTGCTTTGACCTGTGTTTGCATTTCACGTTATTTAAATTACATTCTTGAATCAGTGGGCGGGGCTAAACATGCAGTGCTGTAGAAGCAGGCGTTAAACATCGTGAGGCAATAGCGAATAGACACCTCGTAACTAAACAAAGTGCTCCAATGTGAGCGTGCACACCGACGCACAAAACAGTAGGCTTAAGTTTAATGAAAAAATGCCTCGAGCTTGTTTTTGTTTTTTCATTTTGGAAAAAGCACGTTAAAAACTGGCCAACCAATGAGATTGTCACTTTTGTTCAACAGCCTGGAGCTGTTAAGTTACAGTAAAACATTACTTGTGCTTTTGCTCAAGCATAAAACGGTCTTACCGAGCACACATTGATACCTAACAACAAAGAGGAAGTAGACGAAGAAGACGCATGGAGGTATGATGAATGTACAGCTGTTAGTCTCATTGGTAACTGAACACAATGGGCAACAAACTCGACAGCAACTACAAAATCTCGATAAGGAGGAGTTGTTATGGAGAGGAATTGCAGATCAAATAAGATTCGATGTGTGCTGGGGTATTTCGGGTTTTTATTAAATGCCATTTAATATCAGGAAGTGAGCTTGCACGTTAACTTTGGTTCAATAATCATCTCAGTGTGTGCGATGCAAATATAATGATTTGCTGCTCAAGAAACTTTTCTTATTATCAATGCTCAAAACAGCTATGCTGCTTAATATTTTTGCTGAACATTTTTCTTAGGATTCTTTGATGAACAGAAAATTTTAATCTATTTTAAATAGTCATTTATGATTAATTTAATAAGCACTTGCTGAAAAAAAACATTAACATTTGAATGGTAGTGTATATATTCAGATCTGAATGTTATTTAATAAATCATAGTTAATGAAACTTATTGTTAACTTTTAAAATAAATAAATAAACAGGCCATACAAGCAAAAATCCCCTCTTTATCTTCTGGGAATGTTTCAGTGAACAGGAGGTCGGAGCACACAGCACAGCACATCTTACTTCCTCAGAGACTCTCAGGATGGCTGAGAGCTGCCTAATGATTTGGAATGATTTGGAATGACAAGCAGAGTGTAAACAGCTGGTGGGGGTGCTGGGGTGATGACATCGAGAAACTGAGTGCCCTTGGACACCAAGAACAGCCGTAAGAAAGTTCACACCCTCTAAAACAAAATTATGCCATCCACTCACCCCTTCCAACCACTGCACCTAAGAGGCCCCCCCAGGGTGGAGGAAGAGACTACTTACACGTGACCATGCAAATCTTAGCATCTAGCAAACTTTGTGTGTTGTTATGCATCCAAATCCTCTACAGCTCACATTAATGAACTGGCTCCAGAAACATGCCAAGCCTTCATGAGGACAGCTTCTGAGGACGAGACTGCTCCCCTCTTCATCCTAGAGCTAAGACTGTCCTCTCCTTTCCGTAATGAGTTTGGTCTCGTTCCAGGGCCCAGCACGAGCTTTACTGTATAATGTGTCTTCAATGGTCCGCTGGTGACAAGCTCACTAATTCACTCCACATGATTGCAGAACTATTCCCATTAAATGTTCAGGAAGAACTGCTGATGAGACAGTTAGATGGAATGTCAGATGAAAAACAGAGAAGATTCCCCCAACGTCTGTCCTGCATAGCTCAGCATGCCTTCTTTCTTCTTAATTCACCTCTCCTCTCTTTTGTCATGAGTGCAATAATGAAATAACTGATTACTTTCCTCATAAACCCAGTTTTGACAGTTATCTCAATCCAACTTACAAGTATTACAATGCAAGCAGCAAATTAACAAGAAAACACTACTCTGTCTACAGACATTTATCTGTGCTCCTCCAAAACATCGCTCTGATATTGTTTTCTATGACTTCTGTCACATGGTTTTGACAAGCCTGCTTGCATTCTGTATTGTGTATATATCAGTCATACAAACTTATGTAATTCACACAGTATTGCAATGGAAAAATATTGTGACATATTGCCTTCGCTCCGGTTTGCATATTCATGCAGCATTCTTTCTTGACATATACTCTGAAATAATATTTTAAAACATTCCCATGTTTTGGTGCACTGATAAATGCCACTATAATTTCCCTTGGAGATGTTTTTTTTTTTTTTCAAAAATGACAGTAAAGACATTTCTAATATAACAAAATATTTACATTTCAAATAAATGCTGCTTTTGAACATTGCTCATCAAAGAGTCCTAAAAAAAAAAAAAAAAAAAAGAGGTACTAGAATGTTCATTTAATTTCAAATATCTAGCAGCACAACTGTTTTTAACACTGATGATAATGACAAATGAAAGGATCACGTCACACTGAAGACTGGAGTAATGATGCTGAAAATTCAGCTTTGCATCACAAGAATAATACAGTTTTAAAATATATTGCAATAGAAAATATTTCAAAATATTACAGTTTGACCATAGTTTTTCAACTGTATTACAGTCTTGATGAGTATAAGAGACTTCTTTCAAAAAGAAAAGAGTAAATACCACAACTATCATTTTGAATCACAACTATAATAAAATAATGGACTTTTATGTGGGTTTCACTAGTTCGTGCTTGTCGGTAATGATAAATAGAGAAGCTTGTTTGGCGTGCTGTCCTGGGGGAATAATCAGGGTTAGTTGGGCTGCCGAGCCCTAGGGCGGACAGCCCTAAGGACTCGGGGAAGGAAAGTGGCGGACGGCCAATTCCTAACCCTGAGTGCTCCCCCAGGGAAGAAGGAGGAGGAGCTGGGGAGGAGGAGGGATACAAAGATCGAGATACGGAAGGGAGGAAGACTGATGTATTTAAAGGGTGAAGCTAGGTGTTTGATTGGGAGACAAGATAAGTGGAACATTGGAGAGACGGAGATCGGTAATTATTACCTTCGTACACTCCTCCTGAAATAAGTTTGAAAACAGCATTTAACAGGCGTGAATAACACAAAGGCAACACTAATGTAAGTTATAATGATCTGAAGACACTAAAAGGAGATAGACTGCTTTACTGATGCATTCAGAGCTGTCAGACACCAAAGTCTTTTCTTAACTTGAGATTTTAACTCTTATTACTAGTTCACATTGAGCCAATTAACTTGTGTTATGTCACAGCACTTGAATAATGCCGTTTTCTTTTTTTTTGCAATATTTAGGAGCATAATTAATTTCTTTTCTCCAACACAATTGGTTCATTAAAATGGGACACTGCCTCTTATCTTTTCCCCAAAGGTGTTCAATAATTTTCTATTCTACTGCTGGCCTATAAACAGGGTCTTTCTGAAAGAGACAATCAAGAGCTATTCAATTATCAAGCTGGACTGGCTCCCTAACGCTGAAAGTTCACTAACCTTACAACATTTAATTGAGTGAAGAATAATTTCTCTTTCAAAAAACCAATCTATTTAACAGTCCTCAATAATTATAGCTGGCCTCAGTGGTTGAGAAAGGCAGAGAATGGCACATGATTTTTAGCGTTTGTTGACAGATCTGTCTATCAATCTATTTGTATATCTGTCCAATCTAATCAGCATCCATATCATCATGTGCACCAGCAAGTTGGTCCTGGCCCCAAAAAAAAAAAAAACAGCACTGATGGCTCTCTAAAGCCATTGCACATGGGCGCCATGTCGCATATTGAAAGAGAAACCCCAATCTCAACTCCGAGACCAATGCAGCAGTATAAATATTGATCTTCTCGCTATCTCTCATTGGAATAGTCGCCACAGGTCCATATATCTATTTGTGTGGGACTGTTTGCAAGGCTGGCCAGACTGCAGCCAATGCACTAAAGTCCATTCAACATATAAACAAATACATCAGGGCTCTGTTTAAGCCAGCGCAAGAGAACCAGCTCCTACTGCAGTGCCATACTGCCACCTACTGCTAAAAACACTGACCGTGTATCATCACCACTTCAGATCAAAGCTTAGCTGCTTTGCCTCCCAAGTGATGATAGAGTGTTTAGATATTTAATGAAAAGCAGGATGTGCCGATGAGGTTAAGCAATTCAATTAGACATAATTGTTTAATGATACGTTGGGGTGATCATCTTTTGGCTTCATCCAAAAGGCTTTTAGAAGAACATTACAGATCTTTTCTTTATCACATAAACTGTATATTTAATATTTGATTATTGATATTTTTTAGGGATAATAATGCTAATCCTAATGTATTTTCTTTCTAAAACTGCTTATTAAATGCAATACCAGGCCTTAAAGGGATAGTTCACCCAAATCATTTACTCAACAATTGCTGGTTGCCAGACGTCCAAGGTTATTTTTTTCCTGTTATGGATGTCAGTGGGGACCAACTGTTAGGTTACCAACCATCTTTAAAATATTTTCTTCTGTGCTCAACAGAAGAAACTAGCTCATATATGTTTGGATCTTGAGGGTGAGTAAATGACAACCATTTTAATGTTTATCCTTTTAAGTAATGCAAAGCCTGAAAATTGCATTATTTACCACTGCAACACAAGAATCTTACTGATATTTACAAGTTCGTCATTCATTTGTGGTGATATTCTAGACTTATACCACTATGGAAATAATAGAAAGGTGGACTATTATATTGAACTATTTAAAATTGCACCATCATATGCCATTCTCAGCATTTCTCCTGCCGGGGAACGCTGTAGGTGTGTGTAAGTGGTGATTGGGCCTTTTCCCAGACGAGTCAGGTGAAAGCGGTGGTCTGGAGCTGAGATCGACTCTGGGAGCAATGAGACAGTCGGTCCTGCTCTTTTCTCATAGATAATGAATCAGACAGTGGGCTGCTAGACTGTGTTTATGGGCATTCAGAGGCGTAAAGCGGGACATGGGGAATTCATATTCACATATAACAGCCTCCGACACACACAGAAATGACAGGGAGCGGCCCGAAAGCAGTGCGCCTGGTGACTCGCACCTAAACTCTGGGGTAGAGGAGGATCAGGGGTAGCAAATCGATTCAGCCCTCGCCATTCCCTGACCACCAAAGTCATTTTGGCTGCAGTAAAAGGAAATTCTATTACCAGTGACAAGTTTGTTTCATTTGCTCTATTGCTTTCATAGCCCAGACATTGACAATGTTGATGGTTTTTCAAATAAAATCATTTTATGTCAAGGCCATGGTGCTATATTATCTGCAGACCTGTCTAAATTGCTGTCTTCTTCTTATAGAGGTTTTGACACTAAAAATGCCACGGTCTGATTGATATCTTCCAGGATCTCCCCTGGTGGAGTTATAACCTCCAGACTAATAAATATCTGACCCCACGTGACCAGAAGCAAAGAACAGATTGGAAGGTCAACGTACACTCACACTCAAAAGTTGGGACATAACCAACTTGTTATAAATTACATTTTTTAATGAAAGTGAAGTCATCAAACCATTACATTTTCTCAAGCAACTTGAAATATAAAACTAAATACAGTTTAAAAAGTCATTAATGTATGCTGGACACTTGTTGATAGTTTTCCTCCATTATCCTGTCCACTTAATCCACTAAAATAAAATATTATATATATATATATATATATATATATATATACACACATACACATACACATATACATATATTTAAATACAAAAAATAATAAAAGAAAAAGATAAAATAATTCATTTAATAAGCCTAATTTATATGTATCTGCACTGCACCGCATCAAACTTCAAACGGACCACGACTCGCTTCTCCTTCAGCCACCGCCCAATCATCGGCCTCCCAAGACTTCCACGACAACTGACTTTCAGCCAATCAGCAACCTCGGGAAACCCCTTTCTGCAGGGAGGACCACAGAAGGAATCCCGCAGCACAAAGGCAATGCAAATATAAACCTCCAGATTCAGGCTGAACTGGTGAAATTGATATTAATGTTAACCTCATTGATGAACTCAATGCAAGAGTTAATCTTTTAAATGATGGTTGTTCAAGTCGATGCAATAGCACCTATTGCTGGAAACTTGGGATTTCACATTTTCATTCTCTTAAACTCACCCTTTGCTCACTTTCTCTCTTCCTGTGACTCGTATGAATGTGTGAACGCGTGTGTTTGTTAGTTTAGTTTATGTGTCTTAATAAAGCCATATTTATAATTGAAAAGAGAAGTATCTTGTGTTTTGTGCTTACAAGTTAATGTCTTAAACTGCCGAT
>JAUMHE010000016.1:4198292-4213108 GCA_032359235.1 Enteromius mattozi
AATATCCAGCTCAGAGTTGATGTTATACGGCTCGTTCAGTGAATCGCAGACCGACTCAGTGATCCGCCGTAAAACAGCGATTCTGATATATATACACACAAACATATTATTTTGACAAAAACCATAATTTTGGATGTTATTAATCGTTGCCCAGCACTAGTGCAAACCCTGTTTGAGTGATCTGCTGTTAAAGCTCAACCAACTCTTTAGAGAAGCACACACAAAGACAAAACAAGTCTGGGCAAACAGACATCCAGAATTGAGAATGCTGGGTACATAGGCATGATCCAGCTCTGATCCAGCACCTCAGACTTACATGATCCCCAGTAATGACAAATCTGTCATTGAGAGGCTGCAGGGCTGACCACAGAGCTCTCTCACACACGCATACATCCTTAAATAAAACTTCATGTTTCAACAGCTCAAGCTGCATGGCCAAATAAAACACCACGTGGCGGTCAACCTTACAATAGCATGCCGAGATATCTCGAACACCTGAATGTGCATTGTGCAAGACACCATATTACAGCCTTACAGAGAGAGATGTAGAGCAATAATAATATTGCTACAGATCTTTATGTCTGGCATTTAGTGTTTTTCCATTGAAGCTATAATACATCACTGCAGAAGTATTTTAAAACTAAGCAATTTAAGATTTGTCTTCACAGTCGCATAGTGGGACCATTTTAAGTGCGTGTACGGACCAGGCATTATCATTAAAAGAAACACAATTGTAACAGACTATAGCTATTGGTAGCTATTGAAAATAAGACCTTTCAACGTGCCTCGCTCATTAGCGGTGCATAAAGTACTTCAGACAATCTCACAGAGTGCAATAAAAAGCCTGTATCCTGCCTCTGGCGACCGTTTTCCACAAAGACACACATCTACGATTAAAACTGAAGTTTTCGCTTGATATTTACGCTGTGGGGTAAAAAGCAAACTCCTGGGATAAGACAATTTGGTGAGACACGTTAATTGCACCGATGATTATCAGGCAAGATCTACTCCTGCTTCATATTTATAGTTGTGTCCACTTTTCATTATGGTGTTCATTACTGCGTATAAATAATGTGCATAAATGTGCCTGCACCCTTCGACACACTCCATAATATTGCCAAGCAATATCCATCTTGTCTGAGGTTATCAGACATTACCTTACTGAATTATGTCTATTAGTTGCTTCGCAGCTTGCCTTGCCATCAGCCTCTTTCTGCAGCCATGACAGCATTAACTTTTAGCTTTATTGCATCTTCTTTACCCAACATACACCATTAATCTGCTTAATGACTACCATGACCCCTTTCATCCAATTTCATAAAATAAAACATATTAATAAAACGCATTAAAGCTCCTATTGTACAGGACCTTCTAATAAATCAGAGAGCACTTTTCAAGGAAATGGCTGCACATAAGGGCCGCTGGTTACCTTATTTATTTAATGATAAGAGGGTTTTGGTGCATTTGCACACGAAAATTAAATCAAAGGATATTAGATGTTTTTTAAAATGAAAGAAATTGCTTTAAAGACTGACAGAAGCCTTTTCACTTGTGACAAAAACATGACTTTTTTTTCCCAAGACATCCATGTCCTGTTGCACACACGGGCTGCACATTTGCTGCAAAATGACTGAAATGTTTCTGCACACATAAACTGATCCCATGTACAAAACATATTCTAAAAAAATGTTGAAAATTACCTACTGTTGTCTTCTCACATTAAAACCCAAACACTTTTGTTTACAACTGTGTTAGATTGTTTTTGCTTGTAAACGGTGCTTGATCTGTACACATTTCTCTTCTGATTCAGACAAGATGATTTTTTCACTGAAGAAAGTGTTATTATGTGGATAGAGGACTCATATTTTAGTTGGAAGAAACAGTTTGATGAATGACTTGACAAACTTGCAGCTTTATTTGACATTATTTGATGGCCTGGAGTGATTTGAATTACTTGTGGATTATTGCGATTTTTTAATGACCTGACGGTGAGTGCATTTTTACTAACTGTTTTCATTTTTGGAAGAAAATCTAAAAATCAGCTGCTCAACTGTGTGTGTGTGTGTGTGCGCACACTTGGATGAGTGAAACGCAATGCACAGATTCCAAGTATAGGACACCATATTTGGCCACACGTCATATACATTACTTTCTTTTCCTAAAGTCACCATTCCGATCACTGTACTTCCTTGCAGCCTTGCAGTGTGTATAATTATGTGATCTGATTAATGAGAACACGAAAGAGTTGAAATGTGCCATATGCATGCTTTAAAATACACTTTATGATCTGCAAACCTGGCAAGTGCTGAGATCAGGAGTTATGGTGCTCACTGCCCTGGGTCTAAGGCCTTTGAAATCATCTACAGACAGGAAAAACTAATCCCTTTGATCAGGGCCTGCCTGACACCTTGTCATAATTTGTCCTGAGGTCCGAAACACTGAGAAAGACTTAATTAAACTAACACTACACATCGTGTATTAATAAATCTGAAGTTTTCAGTGACAGTACAGCAAATGGTTGCGACAAATCCTATTAACAAAATATTTTATAACCATAAAAATCTTCCCCTCAATTGCACGCGTTTCAGTCTCTATTGAAATCAAAATTACTTCACTGAATGACTGAAAAAGAAATAAGACACTTATCAAAGAGTTCTGTGCAGGGCCAAAGGGAAGGAATGTAAAGCTGAAACACACTGAATGAAACAATCGTGACCATTTCTGTGATCGTGGCTCCTAATTGGTGGTCCTGTGTCGTAAAAAAAACAGCTATTAAAAGCTTTTTCACTTGAAAACCCTCCAAAAGAATTATGTGATATTCTTCATTTTAAAGTGCCCCTATTATGGATTTTTGAAAATGATCTTTCATGCAGTGTGTAACGCAGTGAATGAAATCATCGTGCAAATTTTTCAATCTGAAAGTGCACCGTGTATAAAGTTATCGTCTCTCAAAAGAGTCAACTCTAAATCATTGAAACCAGTCGTTTTTAAAACAAATCCCAAGCAGTTTCATATTGACGTCAACATGACACATTAGCATATTGCCCACTTTTTGGTCTTTTTACTGTTATGCAAGAAAAATGTCAGGCTTGTCTGACAATAAATTATTACCTTACCTTCACATTGGTCTGACTGAAAATGCTAATTTATTCTTTGGCACTATAGGTGCTGCTTTTGGAGCAGTAAAAATAGCGGTTTCCCTGGTACCGCTGTACACAAAGCAGATTAGCCTCATGCAAAGGAGGTGTTTGGAAAAATTAATCGTTGAGCAAATAAGGTAAGAATACACATAAGACAATGAAAGTGTTTTTGACCTTGCATGCATGTCATCCTGTCATTGGGGACTCCCAAAACCAAAATATTAACTACGATAGTGATATAGTGATAATAGGGGCACTTAAAAATAAATGGACAAATATGGTGATAACCATACGAAATCAAAACCTCTTAAAGATCTAATAATCTTTTAACAGATCGTTACACTGTGCTTTTTGGCCCCATACACACTGCAAAATCACATTCACTAATGTCAAAATAACAGAATTTACCCAAATAACTCAATTGGCCTCTCATAAATTAACCATACATCAAATACAGCAATCAATTAGAATACCATGAATATTCAAACTGTACTACCACCCACACTAATATCTATATTCAAAGAGGAGTGAGTACCTTTTAAAATTTCACAGGGGATCAGTGGAATTAAATCGCTATGCATTGCATCCAGTTCCAGGCATGTTAGCTGGTGTTGATTTTAATATCAAAGCCTCTTCGCCATCAAGAGCAGTGCTCGAAATCTCATTACCCGGCCATGATAGACGAGAGGCAGAGCACACCTGCCACACGCCTCAGTCAACCCACCCACCTGCTAACACAAGCCTCTGAGGGACAGTGGATCAGAGCGGAGCTCCACAACTGGTGGCACTGTGACCTCTTCTGAAGGATTTACAGATAAACAAGTGCAAATAATAAAATGCAACCAATTACACAATCACGCACAGTTAAATCTTCAAAACGCCCCTATGGGTTATGAAAAGTTAACATTTGGGTTTTGCGAGTCCCAAACAACAGGTTATAAGCTAACAATATGCTAATGACGTCAACATGAAAGGCTTGAGACTAGTTTTATCCCTATTAATATACTATTGGAAAAGCCAAAAATGCCAAAAAAAAAAATGCATTTTAATTTTAAATCAATATCATATCAATAAATATGAAAGTGCCCGAAAAATGAAATAAAACTAAATACATTTAATATATTTATAGAAATTAATTATTCTTCCTGTAAGTGTTTTCTGCATTCCTATTACTAATAAATATTAATAAAAAATAATAATTGTATAAATAGAAATAAAAATGTATAATTAAAAATGTATAAATAAAAAAAAGTGCAAAAATAAAATAAAAAAATAGTAAATAAAGATCTGTTAAGATAAAAACTGTTTAAGTGCTTCCAGAATTTCTATCATCCTATCAATAAAAGCTTGATTAATTCATTAATTTGACAAAGTCAATAAGTTTTCCTTATCACTACCAAAAAAACAACAATATTCCTATCAATAAAGGCAAGAATGGCAAATAAATAAATACTTTTTAAGGGCTTCCAGCATTATCCTACTGACAAATTAATAAATGAATCAAAATAATTTTAAATATATCACTCATTTTTCTATACTGAACAATTCTGAAACTCTGTTCGGTTTCCCAAAGTTGAGTTATCCAAAGAAAAGACATCCTGACTTTGATCGCCCTCTCAGGTCATGATAAATACTCCTCCTTAATGAGTGAAAGCGTTTTTTGGATGTTACATATATGATTAACACCAGGGGCTCCATTTTGGCTAGGTGTCACAATTTGCCATGGACTAGTAATGTCTTTGAGGCATGTGGTCACTGCTGATGAGAGGGAGACAGATTAAGCCTGTTAAAATAATTAACATAAAAAAGCGAATGACATTAAAAGCAAAAGACATCCCAGCCCTCCTTTACCCTTGACATTGCCTCAGTGAGGCACAAGATGAGTTGCAAAAGGATTTAATTTGAGAAATTACAAAACAGTAGGACTCAGGAGCCCCACAGGTAGCACAGACTGGATCCCTCCCTTGCCAATTTAAAACATAGACGTTGAACAAAGAGGGTGTGAAGCTCGAAGGGATAATTCTGTCTTGCGCTATGCCTACAACGAGATTTGGTTCGGCGTTCTATTTGGCCTCCTGTGGAGGGGTTTTCGAATGGAAGGACAACACCACGTGCCTTCGCAAAAAATCTGAATCTTATTTCACACAAGGATCGGCCCTCATCAACACATCAAAGCCTTCTTACTGCATTAGCATTCGACTGAAGTGAGCTTGAGCTTCTGCTACACTACACGGACCCAAACAAATGATCACCGGCTAATGGCCCCAGCTAGACAGCCGAGCACATGAAACCGAGCCGAAAAGCCTCCAGCCAATAGTTCATAAAACGCTGAGCGTTCTGATATAAATCTAGCAATTAGGCAGAATCTCAGACTTGAGATTGGATTTGTACAATAAACACTCACAACCTTTAAATGGAGGAAATATTTTACAAACTGACTTACAGTAAGTATTTTACATACAATATGCGTGTTTGTTTTTGCTACGCAACACACAGTGTCGTCTTTTTTATATAATACATTACACAATTGTGTTGACATAGGGAAAATTACCTGACTGTATTAAAAAAGGATATATGAAGTTCACTTACTCCATGCAGCACAATCTGGTGTGATGTTCGAGGCATGTGCTGCCTTGGTTCTGTGCAGCCATGTCAATACTTTCACTGTAGCCTGTGAACGCAAAATAAGAATGGCAGGTTAGCATTATTGAGTTTCAGGTCCTACACTGGTCAGATCGATTCCTCCATGTATCTATTTTAACGACTGAGAAATAAATCGAGCCACAGCCTCTTCCTCCTAATGAGACGGTAACAGGTGTCAGAAGGATTTGAGAGCCTTATGTTTTATTTGTAGTGAGCACAATAGTAGGCTACTGCTGCACATCTGACCCTATAGGAAACAGTAGGATACACCTGCAGAAACGGGGAAGCTTTCTTCTTGAGGGGATACTGCAGAATATTTTTCATTTTTTACAGAAACCGTATACAAACCATAGACTTATATACCCTTATCCGAACCCCCGATGAATACTTCCTTTAATACTTAAACAGGATTCTTTTAGTTAACTAATACTAAAATCAAAAGGTAAAGAGGGAAAGAAACATATTTCAAATCAATTAAAACATTAAAAAGGCAAACTTAGCTCATTTCTCATTTACTTTAATTAGACATACTGAAAAAAATTACAACTGAAGTAAAAATATAAAGCATGTATATATATATATATATTATATATTTACAGCTGGAATAATTAGGCTTACTCGTTTCAGACAAACGCCAACATAAACACGTCAGTGCTACACCTAAGTTAACGTTAAATACGCATTTCTGGATGGTAATAATCGATTTTGCCAGACCTCAAAGTGATTTTTTTCTCCAGATTTGGCTAACTTTGTGAGACCAAGTAAACTCATACATGTAGGTAACGTGTTCACAAAAAGACACGCAGCCACAATATTTGTTTAAAGGTTGGTGATGAATATCCTAACAAAATAATTCAATAATCCAAACATTAATAGCCTACCACTTTTCGACAAACATCTCTTGGGCACGAGCACCTCTCGACGGCGGACGTCATTAGCGTTGCGCGAAATCCAGCTGGAAGCAGGAAGGGATTTTTTTCCCATGGGAATGAGTAGCAGATGAGCTTTTAACGTGTTACAGTGAAAAATCAGGAAATTTATTGAAAAACGCCTGGAAATTGTCTCACTGGGTCTTATTTACTATTAAACTTTTTCAAACTTAAACTTGCTTACACTACCATCTTAAATAGTTGGCTCATTCCTGCCGTTTCTGAATGCTAATCTTACAAAGTCACTGCCCCACTACAATCAAACACAATAAATATGTGCTAGAATTTCTATCATTGACAAAAAAATATTTTGTATCACATTAAAATAAAGACAAATTTTATTAGCCTATTTTGCTTACGTTCGTGAAGTCGATATCAATCCCAACTATGCTTTAAAATATGTTGCAAGAGATCCTGTACTGAATGACAGACTTCTGGAAGGGCCTTCCCTAAAGGGATTTTCAATTGAAGGAAGCAGAATGCCATTTGGACTGAGACCCTGAACAAGTAAATAAATCTACGCCAGTGACTTGTCGCCACCTACCGGCGCATAGCTACATCTGCATGCAGAAAGAGTCACTAAAATAAAATAAGGGCACTTAAATTAAGAAAACTTTACCCTACATTTTGAGAGAGACAAAGCATATGATATATTTATCCATTGTACACAGTTACACTTATTTTATTTTTTGGTGCATGCGTGTATCTTGCTGCCCTGTTAAACTGTTAATGGGCAGTTGTGAGCAGGTTTAATCTCTGACTCTGAGAGCACGGGCAGCGCACGACAGACCCCCGGAGGCCGATCCACGTGTATCGATTAACCCGCGCTGGATGCGGAGCAGACGATTAACCTCCGCGGTCATCTTACAGTCTGCTTCCCTGCACTGCCAAACGCAACGCAACCCTCTCATTCTGCTCTCCATTTGCACTGCGATAATACCAAAATCCTGCTCTCTGCCCCACTCCGCCAGTCTGAACCAAGAAAATTATCCCATCTTTCCAGCGCAGGTTGATCGATACAGCGCGCATCTCCAGCGCGTCTTCATTCTGCAGAGGCCTGACAAAAACTTCTCCATTCTGACCCGCGCGGCGCAAACTGGGTTCACAGAGGGCCAGCGGTGAAGAGACTGCAAATAGGTTATATCATGCTCCGAATAATGCTGGGTGTGTTTGGCAGGGAATGCTCCTGAAAATATTCCTTAATGGCAGAAAAGAATCGTAGTCGAATATAGCTTGAAAGGAGGGATGTTGAAAGCAATCTCCAGGGAGAAAATATGCCCGCTAACACCGGCATCGATCACATTGAAGATGACACAGCAGTAAGAAAATGAGACAAAACTCAATTCCAACAGTTCATATTCCATTTTTCTTCCTTGCAGCTGAGGACTAAAAGGGCAATTACCTAGCACTTCAGAAATGCCTCTTTCTTTACAAAGAGATAAAGAGAGACGTACCCCGGGCTTGTTGTTTTATTCTGTGGGGATTTGTCATATCTGAGACATTTAGCCATTTTCTCAACTGTCAACTCTTCCTCTCGCTCAGCTCCATCATTCTGCGGCGACATTCATCATATCCCGATATCAGCAGGACGGTGTTTTGCTGCGGATCTCAGCTTCGCAGCCTGGCTCACCGAGTTTAGTATTCCAGCGTAAATCTGCAATGAAAGTGCAAACGCCAGTCTTGCGTGTTTTAGAGTGAGAGTGGAATGGCAGGGAGAGGGTAGGTCACGGCAGGGGTTAGTGCTGAATTACAGACTGTCACTGCTTGGACAGGGAGCGCAGACGCTGGGGACCCTGTCACTGCTGCAGGCTGACAGAGCCGGTGTCCAGGCGAAGAACAAGCCGCGGTCAGGCCACGCGCTCTTTCTATAAAACAGTATTGGACTTTGGCTTTCCTCCTGTCAGCGCGTAAGACACGAGGCGGCTTTAAATATAGTGCTCTTGCTATAGATACCGAATGTAGTGAGCGTATTTAGACTGCTAGATGTCTAATTCATCTTCACTTCTGAGACAGGGACATGAGTCAGGCCATATCGACGCTTACTGTTTGGCGCAATTTAACCAATAGCAGCCCAATACATGCTATTAAACAAATACGTGGTTTTACAGTATTTTACTGTAATATGGACAGTAAGATGCTGTAAAATGCGTATACAGTATTTTACTGTAAACCGCAAAGGATTATAGGAAATATATGGTCACTAGTGTATTTATTCACTACTGTACAGTACACTACTGTAAATTTCTTTTTTTTTTTTGAAGTGGAGGCAGAGGAAAGAGATGTTGCACCATTAACTTAGAATAAAGGTTAGTATATTATTACTGTTTTATGCAAAACTAAGATATTTTAAGATGGTTTCACGTGTCAACAGCAAACTAACATTAGTTTTTCATGTCGGGAGTTGGAGCCTTTTTTCTGACTGACAGACCGGAAAGCCGCCAAAAACACTGACGACATCGAATGGTGAGTAGGTTAAGGTCACCTATACTAGTCGAAACAAACTCTAGGTAAACTGAGAAACACGTTTGTAGGTCTTCCTGCGCTTCAATGCAAGTTAGTTTGTCTGGCCAGTCGTCATGTAACTTTAACAGCGATTTTAAGGTGAAATACTGAGGTAAAGTGCGTTAGGCAACGCCACTGTTTCAGTTAGATTTTACACTGTATTTTCAAGTACTTCTTTTGTTTGTATGTTCAGGTTTCTAGTCTGGACGTCGTCTGCGATGTCGGAGGTGTATTTTGTATTTCTATTGATGATAACAGCAATAGTATTCTGCAGTATTTTTCATCGTAGCCTATTTTATTTAATGTCTCTGGGCTAATCCCAGATCCACTCACCGTAGAACTTCCCCTGGAACCAAACCCATTAATTGTAGGTGTGCTCAGATGTAGCATGTAACACTTTTATTAACGTCAAAAGTGCATACATCACCAAAACGTTTAATTGAGGGAAATTCTGTAAACGCTACTTTGAAAAATAATGCTTTTTTCCCTTGTGCTTACAGGTTCGTTCAGCCAAAAATCACAGATTAGCTGGAATTCTGGAAGGATGTAGCAGCCTGAATCCCATCCTGCTGTTTCTCATCGGAGAGCTCGTCAACTTTGACTGTCAAAATTACTGAAATGTAACCACACCACAAACTCATATATCATATACTGTATTTTATTTACACTACCTGTTAAAAGTTTTTAGATTTTTATGTCTCTTCTGCTCACTAGACCTGCATTTATTTGATCCATCTGATCACAAAATACAATTTTACAAAACAAACCAAGCAAAAAGGACGTTGTTTAAATATTTTTACTATTTAACAACAGTTTTTTATTTGAATATAGTGTAATTTATTCTTGTGATCAAAGCTAAAATGTTAGCATCATTACTCCAGTCTTCAGTGGCACATGATCCTTCAGAAATTATTCTAATTGCTGCTTTTTTCAAGCTTCCGTGATGAAAAGAAAGTTCAGAAGAACAGTATTTACCTGAATTTGAAATCTTTTGTAACTTTCTAAATGTCTTTTTCATCACTTTTGATCTAGCTATTTAAAGCATCCTTGCTAAATAAAAGTCGTAATTTCTATCATTTCTTTGTGAAACTCTGTAGTACTGACTCTGTAAAATAAAATACAGTAATAATACTTTAAATAAAAAATACTGTAAATACATTATTGTGCTGTAAATTAACATAATGTAATAATACTGTAAATAAAAATACAGTAAAGACACTGTAAATTAAATTACGGTAATAATACTGTAAAAAAATTACAGTACTTTACTGGCATCCAGCTGCCAGTATGTTACTGTAAAATTTACAGCAACCTTTTTACAGTGTACATTTAAGTCTTTATACTGGTTATCAGCAAATAGACGTAATTTTATATTATTACATTTTTTCATAAAACATTGCTATAAAATTAAATTTCATCTGTAGACCCTTGACATAATGTTAAAAGGTCACCCTAAAAATAGAGACAAAGCATCATAACAAAAATACATATTCAAAAGAAAAAAAGCTCAACTAAAATACAAACATAAGTCAATTATCTAAACAATGTTAACATATAAGCATATATATACAACAGCAATACTACTAAGAGCCTACTACCACTAACAACAAATATAAAAATAATAATAAAAGTAATAATGACAATGTTAATTTTGAACAGTATATGCTTTTTAGTCGCAGAATATATTTGAAATATTGCAATTGCATACAAATACTACTGCTACTACTACTGCTACTTAGTACATAATATTATAATACAATTTCATATATATATATATATATATATATATATATATGCATTTTAGTAGTAGTAGTAGTATAATAGTAGGTAGTAGTAGGTTTTGTATAATATTAGATATAAACATGTATATTATGTAAATATCATATAATATAATAATATAGGTTTCATTTGATGTAATACTAAATGATTTACAGAATCTCATTTCTCAAGGTGACCTGCTTTCTTTGTGTTAATATGGTAATTCATTAAAAGTCTGATTAAAGCTCTATTCACAGCCCCCCGATAACGGCCTTATAACATACAGATGAAGAGAGAACTGAAAGAGCGTATTGTATTACCTCAGGGGGTCCCATTAGACGGGTCATCCGTGTGTCCCTCGCTGTTAACACTTGAAGAAACTTAAAAGGTGAAGATGCTGATGCTCTTCAACTGCAACTTCACACATTTCCCCCAGGAGTGTGTTTTTCAGCAGGCCTTGTGCCGCTTTAGACACCTCTGGACCCTGTCTCCATAGGCCCACTTTCATCATAAATCCTCACATATCTAACACGTCTGAGAACCACTTCCTGCTCTCATTTGCCCACAAGGACCGGCATCCTGATGGGCTGTTTAGTTCAATAAACAATTCAGCAAGATAAAATGATAGTATACCTAACTGAAATACTCTCCTGACCTGTACATTTTAAAGCTGATCGTAATAAAGCCCATTACAGTTATCTGATATGTTCCTAATACTTCTTAGCTAGATGACATGCATAAGGAGTCATGTCATTACCCGGGAACTTTTGTTTTTCCGCTGATGCCATCAAGAGCGAGGGCTGGCAACGGGAAGCTATATAAGCAGCACGATTCATCCCAATCCTGACCACTCTTGATTGACTGTGCTCACCCAGGAACGGTAAGTGGGAAACCAAACATATTTCGGTGGCTTTTCTAGATGATCAAGCTTGCAAAAAGGTGGAAAGAACCAAAGGTTTACCTTAAAAATGTGCTCTTCGTTCTTACACATGCGTGCATCCATTCCAGCTAGTACATGTCCACAGTTTCTGTCTATCATGGTCCTGTTGCTCCAGGCAGCAGCAATAACCCTGCTGCTGGCCTCCCTGCCTGGATCACACTCTACTCCGTCTCAGCATCTGTGCGGCTCCAACCTGGTGGACGCGCTTTACCTTGTGTGTGGGCCTAGAGGCTTCTTTTACTCCAGCAGAAGCAGGAGGGATCTGGAGACGTTGCTGGGTGAGGACTTTCTGTGAATGTGCGTCTGTATGGTTGTTAAATAGTGGAACGTTTCAAATATTAAGTGTTTGTTCCTCTTCCAGCCTTGCTCTCAAACCTAGCAGATTACGAGGTGGCTGAGGCTGATCCAATAAAACAGAAGGTGATGATGAAGATGAAGAGAGGAATCGTGGAACGGTGCTGCCACAGGCCCTGCACCATCTACCACCTGGAGGACTACTGCAGCTGAACAAGTTAAAATGCTTTGGAAAGGTTAAAGGTTTTATTAAACAATCATTACATGCAAGAAGATTTTGTTGATTGTTTTGCTTGTGGTTTTGAATGGAAGCTCGTAGAATGAAGAAGGGTCCTTTGAATAAATGTTAAATGACAGAAATGTGTTCTGGGTTCCCTTGTGTTCTAGCACCCTCTGCTGGGACTTTCATGATCTTAAGC
This sequence comes from Enteromius mattozi, assembly GCA_032359235.1. Classification (NCBI taxonomy): domain Eukaryota; kingdom Metazoa; phylum Chordata; class Actinopteri; order Cypriniformes; family Cyprinidae; genus Enteromius; species Enteromius mattozi. Next base: position 4,210,918 of record JAUMHE010000016.1, read on the forward strand.
TATCAAACTCATGAGAAATGTATGTTAGAGGAATAAAATGTGTTAAAATTATGATGTATTTACACACACCCCTCAATTATATGTATTGACTGATACACACACAGCACAATTTTATGCCAGACACACACAAAACAAACGAAGAAAAAAGTATTTTATTAAAAAAAGATTCCATTCACAGTCTTATTAAAACAAAAATTAAAATCTATTTTTTATTATTATTATTATTATTATTATTTAAAGGGACATCTATAGTTTACATTTAAAAGGACAGTCCACAAAAACAAACAAACAACAACCTTACCCTCATGTCATTCATTCTAAACCTGTATTACTTTATTCTTCTGTGAAACAAAAGATATTTTGAGGAATGCTGCCATTGACTTCTATTGTAAGGGGAAACAAAATTGTTGTTCACCAACATTGCTCATCTCTTTTGTCCCACAGATGAAACAAACGCATAGACTTAGGATGAGTAAATTTAAAACAAAACAGAAACAAAAAAACAAACACTTTACTGGTGGACCAACCCCTTTAAGACTGACAAAGCTAACAAATGATCAAAGTAAGTATTAAAATAATATTCCAAACACCAAACTCTCATAGAAAAGAGGAACATTAAACAGAACAGCTCCTTATAAGGTTTGCTGGACACGTTTAACAAACAGAGAGAGTGGGCAAACTTAACTTTTTAAGAGACAATAGCACACCCAGTGCTGAACAAAACCAGATAACAGAACATTCGGTGAATCCAAGCCCATAAGCATGCTTTTTTCCCCCCACTGTAGTCAAATCAAGAGCAACATTCAAAAGATGGGTTGTCAATTATACATGGATATTGACTGACAAAAACAACAGTAATAACAATATAAAAATCATACACAAAATAAAACATAAATAAGATCAGCGTTGTCAGAGGCACAGTCAAAACCATCCCATCACAGTGTTCATGTTGCAGAGTCATCCATAATCCAGAGACATTACTCAAAGGTAGTTCAAGAGTGAGAGAGCTTAATACGATTTTTTGTTGCCTTGAAACAAACAAAAAACAATTAGATTTTTTAATTTTTAATAAAAAACAAATATAAAAATATGTAGCAAGTTACTCACCTTGTGTAAGAGCGGAGGTGGGCTGCTGGTTTTCTTTGAGGTCGTGTTTGAAAGCCTTGCTGGGGTCGAATCTCCGCGGTGTCTGACAGGACTTGAGCCGATCCAGCTCCTGCTTCTGTTTCCCGACCTGTGCCTTTAGCTTGGACACTTCCTGTAAAACATATGAACACGCTCAGCTACACGGCAAAAACATCAGTCAAACAACAACCTTATGACTAATGTCTCACTTGTTTGAGCTCCAAGTTCTCCTCTTTTAGTTTGACCATGTGTTTGATCTTCTGTTTCTGGTTTTGATGACCCATCAGGTTGGCGTAGGCATCGGCTAACTTGTTCAACTCTGCCTGCGTGGCTCCTTTCTCATTCAGCAAAGCGTTTCTCTCTGCTGCAAAGCGGTCCAGCTGTTCCTGAAGATCAGAATAAGCAGACAAAAGAGAGGATTCGTCTATTACATATGTACTGCCCCCTCATCTGTATAAGCAGTTTCATTGGGCGCACGTGCCTGGCTTGAAGTTCAATTCTGGTCTGTGTTTCTTTATCAGTCTGGTAAGTGTTGCTGACTACAAAGTTAAAGTGATGAGTAATAAAGTCGGGCTCAGGCGGTTGTGTTGTGGGATGGGTTTCCCATACATTCATATATGTGGCGGCCCACTACAATATCAAAACTGACAGATTCTCCAAAAGTCTTAGTTGAATAAACGAGCATGTAATGCACATTTAAAAATCAAAACAAGGTGCAGGTGTTTTTATGCCACTGTATAGTCTCTGAAAATGTTCTAATTTCATTTTCATTACATTGTGCATGTAATGCCTGATAAAGCAGCTTTTGTAAGCTCAGCACTGCTTTGTCTACAGTTGTTACCGGGAAAACCTCTAATTCTCCCGATTATAGTGCCTCCTGCTGGCAGAGAATGAATTTGCATTTTCAATAAGTCCGTCTGTTTTACGCAGCAAACATATTTTGCTTATCAAAAAAATAAAAAATAAATAATAATAATAACAACAACAACAATAATAATAATAGAAATAGTATACTCATGAATACTGCAAATAATGCTTTTACAAATTTTTATTGTGAAGCTTGTTC
>JAUMHE010000016.1:4224876-4239434 GCA_032359235.1 Enteromius mattozi
GCTAATGCGGGCCAGCTGTGGCTAATTCGTCCAGCGTTCCTCCCGAAACTACGTTATTATCAAAACGTTCACTTAATACATTCATTCAAACTCTTTTACCTTCTGGTAATTTCCTCTTGCCAGTGGCAGGCTTAGCTTTTTTACTTCTGACGGAGGAGCCTCGGCTACTGATACCACTGACCACAGACATTGTGTCATCATCACCCCCTGCCTGCAGTGAGTTCCTGTAAGAGATGAGCGGCAGCCAGCAGTCTTCTCTCTGCAGGGCCATCTGAAATGTCATGAAGCGCTCCAAATACATGTGCCTTTTGGAAAAGAGAGAAAGGACCAACATTAGATCCAACGGCTAATGAAAGATCGTTACACCACTATAAACACGCATGCTGAGATCAATGAATGTTTACTTACACAGTCCGCTTGTCCTGACGCATGAGTTTGGATGAGAACTCACTGAGAATGTCAAGAAAAGCCAGGTTGAGAGGAGGATGTCCCTCCCCCTGAGGATTGGGCTCTTTGAAGGCAAACTCAATACCATCCCTTTACAGAGAAAGCAACATGGGGTGTAAACATGCAGTGTAACTCCACACACACAATTGTTTTTTCCTCCAAGAGGAACTGAATGGGAGCTTACTTGTGTAACATGGCGATGGCCTCTCTGGTTTTGAGCTGATCCAGACCAAAAGTCAGAGAGAAGCGTCGAGCCAGCTCTTTAATGCCGCAGAAAGATGAAGATGAGCGGTCAAAGCTGGGTCCCAGATCTGACAGCATCTCATTAAACAGCTGAACTCAACACAGGGAGAAAGGCAAGTCAGGAAACTGTGAGTAAAACCAGTTTTGATGGAAGATACGAAATCATTTAGTCACTGACCTGCTGTAAACTCAAAATGAGTGTCTTTGCACACTGGATTTTGTCGATCTGTCTCGTCTTGCTCATAGTTTCCTTGATGATGTCACCGTAGTCATTGTAATACTGGACAGGAAAAAGAAACACTTGCATTTAAGCGAGCGACAAAGAGAACTAATGAACTGAAAATGCATATTTAAAGAATAAAAAACACTCACCCTCATGTATTGCTTGAAAATATCTGCCCCAGTGTTTATCTCAACTACATTGTAGATAATGAGTTTGCAGTATGCGGCCAGCAGGTTTCGTCTCTTGTGCAAAGCTTCGATTTTTCCGGCTTCATCATCCTGCTGCCCATCTGTTCAAAAATAAAGGAAAACAAACATTTAAAAACTGCTCATGCACTACAAGGAAAACTGCCTCCCTCTAGTGGTCACGTTTTAAACACTGACAGCAAATGAAGCAATCCCAAGTTGATATTTGTCCAACAACTCTCCCTTTAAACTAGTCAGTCTACTCCAGCTAAAGCTCAGTGCCCAACAGGATTAAATGTTGCTAGAGTCTCTAATCTCTAAATCAATTAAACGCTTCTAAAGCCAATTTTCTTTGTGTTGTCTTAGTGTTAGCATTCAACATTAAACAGCCAGGGGCGCTAAATCCACTCAGCAAAGCCTGTTAGCACTAACTGAAAGTCATTATGCCATTAGCAGTGATAGACCTGTGCTGTTGTTGTCTTCATCCTGGTCAATGAAGACGTGGTCCAGGATGAAATTGAGAAGCTCGGACTGCAGGGATGCCTCGGGGTTGTATACTAGGGGCTCGAGAGCTTCCCTCCCACCTGAGATGATCTGATGGCTGAAGATCAGCAGCAGGTCACAGAGGATGGTGAAGGCCTGAGGGAGAACATACAGTCAGGTACAGGATGTTTGTAGAATAATGACTCGTTGTGACCTTTGATACAGACTTGCTCTTTGACGGCGGTGTTGACGCTGGTTAGGTAACGCTGGCACATTAGACAAAACGCCCTCATCTGCTTCCTCAGAGTCAACATGTCCTCCTACAGAGACAAGATGCATTGTTGACATCCAGCAAACCACAGCAAATAAGGGGAAAGGATGCATGCATACAAATCATATAAATGGGAGCTACCTTTTTAGAAGTGCCCTCAGAGACCTTGGCTAAGCTCCAAAGAATGACGTAATGTGTGCACTGCAGTGCGTGAATGACAATCTGAAACATCCAGAAAGGCAGTAACGTTACCCAACAATCATGAAGCAAAAGCTAAGTTTCAGCCGATTGCTGATTTTCAGGTTTTATTTCTATGCAAGCCTGTTTTTGCCTTAGAGTAAAGAGTAAGAAGAGAGAGAAAAAAATAATAATTCACACTAAGACGGTAATTTAAATAAATTACAAGAACTGTCAAATTGCAGCTATTAAAAATAAAAAGTAAAAAGTGAAGCCTTAATTGACCGTTTGCAAAGAGCTTCATTGTCAGGCATTTTGACCAATCAGAACGCTTATATCTGGTATCCGCCATCTTACCCGACATCGACAGCCAGTCTCCAGAGAAATCCATGTTAAAATGAGGTAAAAAGAGATTGACTGAATTTTTCAGTCATTAGTAAATATAAAAATGTATGGAGTGTCAAGCTGTGCTGTTCCTTTTTGCCACAGTAATGGTAATAAGCTAAGGAATTCATTTAAAGTGAAAAAAAAATAAATAAATTTGGCACTGTATGCACGGATTGCAGATCTGAAGTTAAATACTCAGTGTTAAAAAATAAAATGATCTGTTAAAATGATAGTGGCACTGTTTGTCTTTGTGAACGGTCAATTCTGAGATATATAGTCACAATTAAGACAAAAAGTCACAATTTTGAGAGATAAAGTAAGATATTACAATTGTAAGTTGAAATTAGGAAGAAAAACTATCCACAATATTAAAAGACAAAATTGTTGTCTATAAAGTTAATTAAGAGAAAAAGTCTGGCACTGTCAGGCACTCGATCTCAATAATTCTTCATATGCACATGAATACCTGCTCAGGCATGTCTCCGTTTTCAATACCAGTGTTCAGTAACTTGTAGTTGCTGGTGAAGAGGTCCCATTTGGAAAGGTCATGAGCACTAAACAGAAAAAGAAGTGGAATGGGTGTTAAAAAGTAAAAAATTACTTGAAGTGACAATCTGTAAAAGAGAGAAACACAACCCTTCAGAATAATCAGACAGATGAGACAAGAAAGCCTTACTTGTGGAAAGCTGTGATCCTCTTCAGTGTGGAAAGAACTTGATAGGCATCATCTTCATCTGGGTCTTCACCCTGTGGAGGAAAAAAGTTATATATAGACAACAGAAACTTTCCTAGCTTCTGATATATTGCGGCAGCACTCAAAGACAAGACTGAAATTGAGTACTAGGGATGCAGTTTGTTTACTACTTCAATAACTGACTAGTCAGAGCAGTACACTGGCCTGTCTTAATGTAGCTCTGAACAATAAAGACTTAAATATATCTTTTAGAATTAAGTTAGAGACAGCAGACTAGTCAGATTCATCTGTACAGAGATATCTCCAGATAAATAGCGTGTTACAGTGGAAGCACATACGCATACACTCTCGCCAAACAGCTGTTCCAATGCACACACAAAGCAACATCAAAGTGCTCCTGACGCTCCACCCTGAACCACCCACTGTCCTTACCTCCTGCAGGAAGTCTTCCAGTAGCCTGTTAAATTTGTCCACTTGCTCATCTAAGAGCTGGCTACGGGCGATATCCACTCGGTTAAAGATAGTGAACTCCTCATTGCACAGGGCATGGTAGGTTTTCGAGCAAGCCTCGAGCACATCTGTGTCCGTGTGCTTCTCTACAATCTCTCTGATTTGTCTTAGCAATGAATCCAGGTGCTGCGAGAGAAAACCGACTTTCATTTATATACTGCACAATCAGTCTATTGTGAATAATCAGTGTCCATTCAGCGCATTTTTTTCTGTTTAAACGATATGCGGTTCAGACCTTTTCCAAACGCCCTGTGGTGTAGATCTCCAGATCAAAAAACTGAGGCAGCTGCAGCAGATTTGTCACTTTCTCTGCATCCACAGAGTACTGTAAAGGAAAAAAAAACCCATACTTATCAGTTTCAATGCTCTGTAAATACCATTTCAAGTTGTCTTTGATTTAAATAGGCTTTAACCTTTGCAAGTAAAGCTGGCAGTGCTATAGAGAAGAGCTCCGTCATTCTCGTCCGGTCATCAAGCTGAGTCTTCTTCTCCTTTGCTGTCAGAACCTGAAACGAGATCAAGTGAGAATTGAGAACAGCATGTAAGAAATAACGCGTGAGAGCAGGGATCGGTCTTCAAGGGCTGGCCAATGTGTGTGGCATCAGGTCTTACCCTCTTGCCTGTGCCTCTGCCCACAGGAGGATGGCACTCTGCAGCCTGACGGATGGTGCACAGCATGATCTCGATCAGAGCCGTCTCTTGTCTGTCCGTCAGAGCTGGAAAACACGCACAAAGGTAATTAATCTCTCACTTCATTCGGAGCAGGTAAGTGTCAACCCTGCATGTTCTGGTGGTGTGTCACTGGGTCAGACCTTCCTCTCCAGGCAATGGCTCATCCAGTAGTAAGCTGATCATGCACTCCCAGTCCTTCAGGATCTCTGCTGCACAGTCCCACATGCTGTCCACTAGGTAGGCTGCATGCTCGTGAAGCTGAAGATCAAAACATAATATCTTATAACATCTAAAATGTGCAGTATGTACGTTTGACGGCTTGCAGCTGAAATGGGCAACCCAAAAACAAACGTACTTTGCCCCAGAATGCACATGTCAGAGTAGAATTACTGGTTATAGCATTATATTTCAGAGAAACAGCTATATAAACATGACATGATTCCTTGACACCAAAACTACAAATATGTTATTATTTGGCTTTAAAAGAGTCAAACACATTCAGCACTTTTAAGATTTATAAAACTAATTATGCTTCAATGCACATTAGAATGACTTCTGAAGGATCAAGTGACACTGAAGACTGGAGAAATGGCTGCTTTGCATCACAGGAATAAGTTACATTTCAAAATATATCCAAAAAGAAATCTAAACAAAATGAAATTTGAATTATGTAAGATTCAAAATAGAATCGTTCAAGACCACAATGCTTCAGTACTGAATATTGTATTTTCCCTAATTTATCTCTAATGGAAGAAAACTGAAACACCACTGAGAACAATATATGCAGAAGGCATTTGAGAAAAGAGTTTGAAAACCATCTTTTTTGCGATTCTGTTTGGTGACATTAGTTGCACAGAAGTTGCACCCTTCAACCTGCATCATACAAACAGCGCTGCTTTGATATCTTGACACTTGATTCGCAATGAGGTTGTTGATGTTAGCTCACCTCACTCTCCAGGAAGAAAAAGACAGCGGTTTTGATGAGGTTGGCATTCACACTCTGTCTGCCTCGTCTCTTGGGCATGCTGTCATCTTCAGGGTCTCGATGACTGAACAGTCTGCGAACAAAGATGAAAACATAAAGCTATTCAGTTTACCTCACACTATTGTTGTCTAATCACTATGTCTATTAATTCCTGTCTCCACTCAGTCTAGATGCAGTGAACAGTTTTGTTTTAGGACTTTCAGTAGGTTAGAGACTAGGTTTATATAAAAAGAAATGTAAAATTTCCTGTACAGCTTCATGGGACATGAATGAGTGATTGACGGTGAGTGAAACTCACTTCTTAAAGAGGAACTCTCCTGCTGCCACTGCGACGGGTCGGTGGGCTGAATACACTAGATGGTACACACTCTCACAGTCTTCTGCAGTCAGAACTTCATCGCTGCTACTGTAATAACAAACAAACAGCATATGAGCATCCTGTCATGTGGATTATCACAGCTTGTTGTGTTTCCTGCACATTTTTGTTTTGTACTGCAGGTACACTTATTTCATTTGAAGTGAACAGTACAGACTTTTGTTTGTTTTGATTCAGTAACCACTCAAAGTGAGTTCATTTAACGAACAATCAAACTGAATCCAATATGGGTTTATTAATCTTTTAAAAGTGACTCATTAAAAATTGTAAATTATACTACTCTACCGTTAATAATTTGGACTTGGTCTGATTTTTAAAAGTCTCTTAATGCTCACAAAGTTTTTACGCATTTTAAAAAAGAAAAATACAGTAAAAAATTTACTATGGAATGTTACTACAAAACATAAAAAAATATATATATGATCAAATTATTAATATTTATTTTTAATAAAATGGTTGTTTTCTGTTTCAATATATTGTAAAATGTAATTTAATCCTGTGATGGCAAAGCTGAAATTTATTTATTAATGATCCTTCAGAAAACATTTTAAAAAGCTCTCAACTTAAACATTTCCTATAATTATCCATGCTCAAAAAAAACCAAACAATAAAACAAAACAGTTGTAACACTTATTATTTGTTTGAAATCTGTAATGCATTGTTTCTGGATTCTTTGATGAACAGAAAGTTCTTTATTTTTCTTAGTACGGTTGGTAACATTATAAAATGTCTTGGCTATAATTTTGATCAGTTTAATGTGTCTTGCTGAAAAAAGTTTTAAATTTCTTTAAAAAAACAATAAACTTGATGTGTTGTCTTGACAATATTTTGTAGTCTTTCTAACTAATATTAAATTTCATTCAACAACATAACTCAAATACCATTAATTTTGGTATGATGTGTATTCCATTTCTGTTTTATACATACTGTAACACCAGTGTGAGCAGTTTTATTGCTTGCACTGCAACGTCATACTCCTTGTCCAGCGTCATGGACACAATGCGGTCCTGATGAAGACAAACAGACAATTTATTTTCTTTTAAAATATTGACAAGATACATAAAAATGCGCCAAACCATTAAATTAAACTTATAATTTGACAGAAGAGTATTCTCATGACTAATCTCGTCGTTTGCTCTGTTTTGGATGAGAAGCTTTCCCAGATGGTTCTCTCACCTTGAAGCGGCTGGTGAAGAGCTCCAGCTTGGCATTGAGCTCGCGGTTATAGTACAGCCCCTGCAGAGCCGTGAGACACTTCAGACGCACCTCACCTTGCTGAGAGGGAGAGAGGAAGAGAGTTACATTTCTTTCCAACTCCAGGACCGTGTCGTGACTAACTCCATCTGACACTATATTTAGGGATTAAAGAACTAGGAGAGAAAATGATTGAATCCTCACCTTGTCATGCATGGTCCAGCCCACGTACTTAAGATAGCTGTCGTTAAGAAATGCATCACTGTACATTTTCATCCACACGCCAATCTCCTCGATGCAGATCGCCCGGATCTCTGCGATTGCATCACTGAGGAGGAATAACAGAAGCACTTAAGCCCACAGACACCCACAGAAACATTTCAGAGTATTATTGAGTAATCACTGAAGTAGTAATTTGTGATAAGAGCTTGTGCTGGTAGAAAATCAACGTTTATGAGTGCGCGTACCGATATCGGTGAACAAAGACACCCTTGAAAATGGCATTCATCATGTTTTCAATCTCGTCTTGATTTTCTTGCAACTGTAAAGAAAACAATAGTTCATTATAATTATTTCTGTAGGCAGCACAAAATGGAAACAAGCATTACTAGTCAAGTATTTCTTATATATTTGAGCTTATGCTCTCTTCTGCCTCTTGATTTCCTTTGTAATATCTATTAATTATCAGTTTCTAAAATTTCAATAACAGCTCTCTCTTTTCATGGGCTCACAATTTAGTGTTTTCTATGCTTTTTGCATGGCCATGTGCCCATAATAGGATCACAGTGCAACATGATATCCATCTTTTGTGAGAGGATATCTTTATCTTTTCTGCTCCAACCTCAAACCCTCTAGCATTATATAAAAACAAATCAACAAAAGGTCATACGGATATTTCTTAATTCTCCCCCTAATTAACATTTTGTTTTTTAAAGAACCCACACGAGTTTGAAGTTCCCACACGAAACCTGAACATGATGTAGTCCAAGTTCTCAAAGCGTCATTTTTAGACCTGGAATATATATAAAAAAACAAAAATGCCTATGTGTTTTAGGTTTTATTAAAGAATAGACATTTTAATCTATAGCAATAATATTTTATTGGGTTTTAAAATTATGTTGAAATATTTGTTAAAATCCTCATCCAATAAATCACAAATTACTACAAAAGCCATGCAATCCCTAAAGAAACTCAGTGCTTTAAACCTCAGGAATTCAGAATTTTAAATTATTTTAATATCAATTAGAAATAAAATGAAATTAACTGCAATAATTTTATCTGGAAAGGTGTATCGGACACTCCTAGGGGTGTGACGAGATCTCGTGCGAGATGCGACTGGTCTAACTTGGCGATATCCTCGCAATAGTGGTATGATGCGGCGCAACAAATCTCCGACAGAAAACTGCTGGCTCATTCTTTTTATGACGTGCTGACACAAATGGTTTTCAACGGTCTTTATCGCGTCCAGTGCAGGGCCGGGGTGTGCTTCACTTTCCGCATTCCGTTCCGTCTCGTGCACAGCCGCATCCACAACAGCTTTCAAATTATACTCAATCACGGATTAGTGCGGATGGACGAGCTCAACACATGCGCAATGCTACCTACCTGAGTGGCACTCTTTTAGCACTCTTCTCGCACATGCACTGTTGTACGCGGACTTGAAAAAACGCCTGCACGTAGACAGAGTGCGTGGCTGTCCGCAAGACCCTCCTGATGACGAAAATGACGTAACGCAGACGGCCGAAGTATACTTTGTCCTTTAAGCTGGCCCGCGTTTGCTGTAGACAAGTTTGTTTTGGCATTTCGCGCTTAAGCTTTTTTGAAAAATCGCTTTTATTGCTTTTAAAGAGATATTTGTGTTACTTGTTTTCATTTATACTGTTTATACTTTTTGTGTAATTACTTGCCTGTCAGTTTGTGGCAAAATGTTTCGCAGTGTTCACGTTTTTCACAAATAATTAATTAAAATAGTTTAATTTCAAAAAGTTGATTACAAAATGCACCAACATTTTTGCAATGTTTTTGTTGAATGAAATACAATTTTTGCCAATATATTTTATCATTGAGCATTTATTTTTAAAAAAATAAAAAAATCTAAAAATCTCCTCTCGTCTCGTTCTCCTAAACACAGTGTCTCATCTCGTGGGATAAGAGATAAAGAGATAAAATTGATTTACTGAGGAAAGCTACTATCTTACATGGGGTATTTGAATACTGTATAGTTGGAGTTTATAAAGACAAAACAAAATAATAAAATTAAAAAAATACTTTTCACTCTATTGCTTGATGCTTGCTTCACTGATTCCACCTAGTGTTTTTCTGCACAGATAAATCAAGAGCATGCCACAGATGCGGTCATATTCCTCTAAGCTAACTATATTACAACCTAACTTCTGAGTGTGTCCACGTGGTTTAACTCAATACTATCAAGACATCAATAAAACCTCACACATGCAGATGGCATAACAGCAGGCCCTGTTGTTACGTAACCCAGTTAATTTACAGCACCAGTTAAACACAGCTTTCGTACGCACAGCGATTCAGCCGAGCTCTAACCCCACGGGTGCTGACAGTGTGAGAGCGCTGCGGTTGACCCGAGACCCCACAATAACACAGACCTTTTTAAAATTACTTTATCCATGTTTACTCCGCTTTAAAGTAGGGGGAAAGACTGCAGATGAAACGTGCTGAGTGTTTGGTTGGTAGTGCGTTTTTGTGGCTGTTGGCCAACAGAGGCGTAGGTGTTTGGAAGGGAAGCAGAAAACGCTGCAAGTGACCTGGCAGAAACATGCGAAGGGAAGTGAGTCTCCATAGGGAGGAGCGCAATGAATCCCCTGTTCCTCTGAAGGTTTCATTTATTCACTCTTCCCCTTTGAGCTTTCACGTTTGCTCTAAGACAATGCCAACATGCAGATTTTAGCAGACGTGTGCTGCACTTCGATCTCAGATAGCACTCACCTCTTTGCGTTTCTGAAGCAGGAGCTCTAGTCTGTCGTTGGCCCTCTTGCCAATCATCTTGTTCCTCTCTGCTTCGTACTGCCGCTGAGTGTTGTCCATGTTAATGCTGAGGTTCAGAGCTACATTCACTAGGGCCGTCATCAGTTTCATAGCTGTGGGAAAAAAATATTTATAAATAATGCTTTATTTGGACTAATATAAACAAAGTTTAGATTTACAAAGCAGAAGAGATGCTGACCTGCCAGTGTGCTGGTGTGTCTGAAGGCTCGGACTTGAGAATCAGAGAGTCCGGTGAGCAGTGAAATGACCGTGTCCATCATGTACTCATCATAGATGATGCTGTACTGACACTGCCGCACTAACACGCCAATAAACTCGCAGAAACTAGACTTGAACTTCTTCCACTGCGGCCCGGCCATAGTGAGTGGGTAATCACCGCTGTCCTGCAATAACATCAACTCTGACTGGTTAGTGCAAGCACAAAAGAATTCAGAAAACACTCTAGTGGGTGATGAATCATGTTCAAGGCTGAAGCGTGAACTTACCTCATCAAACTCTTCTGTCATCTTTCTGATGATCTCAGAGTTTTGCATGTTGCGGAACATCTCACCAGTGACAACACCTGCAAAATTAACACTCAGAATAAGACTTGAACAAGTAATACCATTAAGAAACAAAACGGATGTGTTTATAATTAGCTTAGGACTTAAAAGCATACCGAGTTTATGTTGCACCATTTATGTGTAGCTTTTTAACTGAGGAAAATGCACTACTAAACAGAAAGATTTATCCAGAAATGGAAATTTTGTTGTAATTTATTTCTTTTATAGAACACAGAAGTATTTAGAAGACTTTTTCTTACATATGATAAAACTTCAGGCCCGGTCACAACAAGAACAGTAACAATTACGGCACCTGTGATATCTACAATAACTGTATTAGATTTAACAACAAAAGACGATGAAATTGTTTATTATAAGCATGTGCTGCAGTTATTGCAGTGTTCACATTTACCAAAACATTCAAACAAGCTTTTCAAGGCCATATTTTTAATGAGTAAAGACCTGGGCTCATGTTTTGTTCTCCTCTTGACACCTATCATACTGATTGAATTTAACAAGAGAACCACTTTTTTTAGCTGTCTTTTTTTGGAGCTTGACAACCCAAGTCCCCATTTACTTTCATTATACGGAAGGCAGCATTGCAAACATTCTTCAAAATGTCTTCTTTTTATGTTCCACAAAAAATAACGCAGACTGAAATGATATAGTTATGAATAAACAATGAAAGACTTTCAATTTTAACCTATAATAACATGGGCATAACAACGATCATAATTATGTCTGTCACACAGCATTTATTCTCTCTGAGCTCAAATCAGATCACATGAGAAATGACATTCAAACCTTTGCAGCCAGAGCACTGGATGAAGAAATTGATTAAGTCGAGAAGTGCGACGTCTCTGTCATGTTTGTAGGACTCAATCCAGTCATCAACGACCGACTGCAAAAGAGGAGAGCAGAAATCTCGCAAAGGTCAAAATCTGTTCGACTACACAGCGGTACATCTGTCTGCGTATTCTTCTGCCAACACTCAAATCCTTCCAGAAGCCACAAACCCACATGAGGGAATTTAAGATGCGAATGCCAGAGCGAGACAGAGGGCAGTGTAAAAGCCGGTAATATGCTCACTGACCTGCATAGCACTCTTTCCCAGCCTGACTACTTCAAAAAGCATGACATTTTCCATGCCGTTTTCCTGGTGGTGACCGTTCATGCGTCCAGGCCCTTTCCCCACTCCTTTCCCCTTCTCTCCAGGGCCCTTCTTTCCTTTCTTCGCCTGAAGAAGAGTGACAACACAGGTCAACACTGACGGACTGGATCAAACTCTCCACAAGTGAAAAATGGCTATGTTCGGCAATTGTAGAACAGTCAAATATCATGCGCTAATCAATAAGAATTTTATCTATTTAAATTATACGGCTCAAAAGCAGCTCATACAAAGATGATAAATCAAATTAACATAATGATAAATATTTTCTATTAATACACTACAGTAAACTTTTTTCATCCAAAAACGTTTCATACTCACCCTAGGTCACTCAAGATATGGATGGATTTGTTTGTTCACTTGAACTGATTTGGAGAAATTTAGCATCGCTTGCTCAGAAACATGTTAAAAACATCTTGATGCATTAAACACTGTCACATGGATTACTGTGATGTATTTATCAGCTGTTGGGACTGATGGAGATCCATTGCAGCTGCAGAGGATCCATGGGTGAGCAAGTCAGATAAAGCTCAATTTCTCCAAATCTTTTTTTAAGATGAAGAAGCAAACTCATCTACATCTGGGATGGCCGGAAGATATGTAAATCTTCAGCAAACTTCAATTTTTAAGTGAACTATTCCTTTAAGTCACAATCTTAAGTCACGATAGGTTCACTAAACCTGGCCAATTATTAGCTCCAGAAACATTTCCATGAAAAAAGGGGTAAAAGGCCATTTAAAAGAACCTTGCGAAATCTTGTAAAGACTTACTGATAATCAAAAATGTCAGAGTCCACTCATACCTTCCCTTTCCCGACAACGACATTCCTCCCATCAGGATCATCGAAATCAGTGTCTGATGAAAATCGGGTGTCAGTGTCCCTGTTCACACAAACAGATCAATGTTAACAAAGTGAAGGTGAACGTGTGAACGCATGCGTACACACAATCTGTATTCAATACTCCGGTGTGTGTGCACTCACTGAGTGTAATGAAACTCTGTTTGTAATTCCGGTGCAGCTATCATTTCTTTAACATCTTCTGGTTCACTTCAACTTATCAAGGGCTTTGTCTTCATACACGCAGGGCAACAGCAGGTTCTTCTGTCGCATAAACCTAAATAACATACACACAAAATTAGGGAGATTTTTAAAAGCAAGGACACATCAGTAATCTACGAATTCTTATTTGACATTATAATTCAACTTTGTTTGTTTGTGAACTAATTTCTTAATTGCTGGCTTATATTCATATGCATCAGCTTGGCTGTCGCATCGCATCTCATTTTTTTCATGTTCTCAAGCTACGAGAGATGCATTTTAATACAGTCTGAATGTCACAGTGTACACAAACTCCTGTGTGAAAAAAAATGGTTTGCAAGGTTAAGTGGCAACAAAAGAAAAAACCTGTCACACACTTGTGTAGGCTATATTTGTTACTGAATTATAATGGTCATGCCATGTTTATTCCTATCCAAAGATTATACAATTAACACAATTCTGTTTCAGTGCAGCAGTATATGTGAGCTATTAAAATGAAAATGCCTCCAAAACACTCATAACAAGTAGTTTGCTCGCTTTCCTATGCCCGCAACTTCAGTCAGTCTGTCATTATGGTTAGGCAGAACAAATGCAGTTGCCACAGGGGGGCAGTATGGCTCCATATTAGCGCTCTTGAGCAGATCACACAGACAGAGACTCTTTCAGTTAGTGTGAAGGAACACTAGTGAAAGCTGAAGGCGCCTGCACCTCATTCCTAGTAAAAGCATCATTTCAAAACAATGATGATAAACAGTAAATAGATAAAGCAGATATTTTTGTCTTCTTTTTAAGTTAATGATATTTAAAAGCACACTTTTACAGAGAGATATAGCCCATATTCTACACACAAGACTACCCTCCAACAGAAGGGTTCATAACACAAAACTCCTTTTATGATAGAGGGTTAGTGCAAAAATGAAATGAAAAAACTGGCCATCATTTGATTTCCCTTGTGTCATTTAAACCTGTATAGCTCGCTTTGTTCTGGGGAATAAAAGCTTTTTTTTTTTTCTAAGTGAACAGGTTCACTTCAAATTTGCTAATTAATAATAAGACTGCCATGATAACTTCTCTATGAACCACAATAGTCTTCTATACCAGTTAAATCTCACTTAAAAAGACAAACTCTTTAACATGTTCAGCAGAGAATGAAGATATCAGAGCAATGTGATATTATCAGACCACGAGAGGACCACAGCTCTGCAGTGAAACATGCCTGAAGTCACAACCACCTGCTCATAATAAGCACACAACAACACACTGCAATTAACAATTTAATATAAAGCTCACTGAATGAACGACTACCATGATTATCCATGAAGACCTCACTTTCACAATGAAACAGGATGCAGGGCCAGCACATATCAAATAGCATATCTGCAAATAGCCAACAGCATTTAGTTCACATCACAGTCACAAACAAGATCTGCCATTGCTAGTCAAAGACCGGCGGGCTAGGAGGAATCTTTTTTTTTTTTTTTACTAAACCTTTGGTTCTATTTTGTATGAGGTGGCCTTAACTACTGTGTACTGACATCAAATAAATGCAATGTACTTATTGTGTACTGCAAAACACTTCTACTGCCATTGAGGTGGGACACGGGTAAGTTTAAGGACAGGTTTAGTGGTACGGGTAGGTTTAAGGATGGGTTAAGATGTTAAAAAAAAAGGGTCAACAGTGTAATTATAAATTTAATTAGAGAAATTAATTACATACAGGGATTTTCTTTAAAATAAGTCAAATGTAAAAATGTACACAGTAAGTGCAATGTTTCAAATTGCTCATTTAAATGTATAACACAAGGCCACGGAATATAAAGTGGGATCAAATCTTTAAAGCATAAAATGAACAGATAATATGAATGGATGGAGTATTTCTGATAAATGCTAAATCTTGAAGTGGTGATCTATCACTCTGCATATTTTTTTGCCATTTGATATATA
>JAUMHE010000016.1:4254421-4266711 GCA_032359235.1 Enteromius mattozi
TATATATATATATATTTAAACTAAAAACAAACATTCAAATTGAACTTTTCGTCATTCAGACATTTTTGTAGTCTTCATAAAAGTATAGGCTACCAGTACTTCTGTACCGAGTCAGTACTGGGATTTTAAATATGTAATGATACTATCGTCACACTCTTAATTACTATTATTTTTTCACTATCAAGTATGAAAATCTAGCCTACAGAAAAGTCTGGAAATGGATGGGACTTTGAAAATGTGTAGCAACTCTGCACGTACACTTTCTACAAGGCACTATATTTGCAACTAAAATCCAAAATAAATGCATGGTGCACAAAACATTTTTGTCATAGCCATTCTCTTTTACGGTATGCATATACTGTTTCAGTTACGCAACTAGAAACTTGCA
Organism: Enteromius mattozi; assembly: GCA_032359235.1. NCBI lineage: Eukaryota > Metazoa > Chordata > Actinopteri > Cypriniformes > Cyprinidae > Enteromius > Enteromius mattozi. Next base: position 4,254,810 of record JAUMHE010000016.1, read on the forward strand.
CCCAGCTACATTTCCACATTCAAAACCATACCCTTTATTTAAAAGCATTAGTGCAACCTGAAGGTAAATGAATAGTTCCCCAAATCTGTCTTCATGCATATTCATATGCGGCACACAGTTTATGTGATTCTTTAAAACTCATCAGCAATGAGGTTGGGTGATCTAAAGCTAAGCACTTAATTCTATAATGTGAGTGAGATCATGCGGCAGAGTTCCTAAACCTTTTTTTTTTTTTTTGGACTAGTGATGAGTACGATTTTTCCTTTGGCCAAACCAACAAAAACACTTGAACTGTACAGTATAGGACAGATTTGGCTTCCTGGCACCACTAGCACATCTGATCAATACCTCATATATTCTACCAACTGCATAGAAAGAAGCTAATATATGCCCAGTCCCAAAGGTTGCCAGACCAAATAAAAAAATCTGACCAGAGACCAATTTTCATTGGTAAATTACAAGAGAGTTTGTGTTGAAGAAACCACAAATCTGAAAGAATGCAGCAATCAGTATGTCTAAACAGCACAACGAATGCTTTGGTTAAGAAAATACACACATGACTAAGGGAGACAGACTCTCAACAACCAACTATGCTCCATGTGTTTCTGGCAGACGTGTCAAAAGCATTTGATCAAGTCGACCATGCAAGGCTTTTGTAGCATTTGTCCACAGCTGTTGGCTTGGTTGTCTAGCTATATAACATAAAGAATGCAAACGCTCGTTGCAAATGGTAAAAGCAGTGCATGGGATTTTACTACACCAGGGGTTCCCCATTACTTCATATGTCAACCCGTGAAGTCATTTTTGGTGATGCATTGGACACAGTTTATGCAGATGTACACTCTCAAAAGTAAAGGTACAAAAGCTGTCACTGGGGCGGTACCTTTTCAAAAAGGTATAGACTTCTGTACCTATTATGAATAGTTACACTTTAAGTACTAATATGTACCTTTAAGGTGCCAAGATGGACCCTTTAGCTACAGACATGTACCTTTTGAAAAGATCCCGCCCCAGTGACAGCTTTTGTATGTTTATTTCTGAGAGTGTAGATGTGCCATTATCCCCAGACACGTCCTGGCCAGGATTTCTGTATTGTACAAATACAAATGGCCACGCCCATTTTTACATCAGGTAAAAGGTGAATACTCTAACAGAGGATACTGATTACATCACATAAGTCAGCAAAATTCTGATTGGTTCTAAAACTACATTAACTTAGACAGTTTCCACATATGGACGTAAGCACTTCAAGCATGTCTCCAAATGATTATTGTAGGCGTCAGCGATCACCTACCTGATCGGGATGCCGGCAATGATGGCTTTCTTCAGACAGTCTTCTCACTTACTCACAGCACACTAATCTGAACGTCAAGGCTAGCTCTACCAGTATAGTTGGTTGAACACATACTGTGCAGCCATCAATTTGGAGAATAGATATACAGGATGGTTTCTTTAATATTGGTTGTTTGGTTGTTCAACATCTAAATGTCCAGCTTTTCTGGAAAGCATGCAAAAGAGAGCATAATGAATCATTGCATCTACCTGATTAGAGCAAGACATCATCAAATTAATAAGAGATGGCCATGAATGACCATCGTCTTCATGATCTCTAGCAAAGCAATTTGACTTTTTTGAAGTTGCACTTGTTTCAAAACATAATTTTTTATGTGCGTGTGTGAATGGATGTATATTTTGTTTATGTATGGACAGATACAGTACATGTGCAAATATCTTTATTTTTGGAGTAGTATTATTGAATGTTTTTTCATTTTAGTTTTTATGTTTCTCGGGTATTTTTGTATTTTGTTTTTCTTGTGTTTAATCCTTTCTTAACCAAGTGTCTTTTATATTAAGAAATAGAATGGAAATGGTTGAGACTGGTTGATACAGGATGTGGAACTAGAATGCAGGGTTGTAATCACCGTTCATTTTCAGTCGAGGCGTACCACTGCCCATAATGTAAGGACAGCGCATGATGGGTTTTTTATGTTCACTGTTCGATATCGTCATGGGGAATTACGCTGAGCAGTGGATTGTATTCTGAGGAAGTTTTCTTCACCACTACCCTGTTTTGTGTGGTGAAACTTTTGCTGACAAGCTGCCATTGTATGAAATGCATTCATAGGATTTTGTTACTAACCTAAAACTATTTTAAGTTACTGTAAGGAAGTCTGCTTAAATACAGATTCAGTATTTCCATGACCAGAAAAAGAATGGCCAGAAGCGAAGTGAAAATTACTAGCTGAATGACGAAGAGTAAATGAACACCATTTTATTATGCAATATACACTACAGTGCAAATGTCAGTCGCCAATTTTTAAAATAGCCCTTTTATGCTCACCAAGGCTGCTATTTAATATAAAATACGAAAAGAAACATTGTGAAAATTTTACATTTTAACGACTGTTTTGTCTGTGTATATATATTGTAAAATGGTTTTTATTCCTATGATCAAAACTGAATTTTCAGCATCATTACTCCATTCTTCAGTGTCACATGATCCTTCAGAAATCATTCTAATAATCTGATTTGTTGTTCAAGAAACAATTGTGCTGATTAATAATTTTGTGGAATAGAAAGTTCAAAAGAACAGCATTTTTAAAAATAGAAATCACCAACTAAAAAAAGTTGTTACTATTCAATTTCAATTGATAAATTTAATGCACCCTTGGAAATTAAAAGTATTAATTTCTTCTAAAGAGATTAGTGACCACAAACTGTTGAATGGTGATGTACATAATGAACATGTCTCTGTATTCCATTTCCCTTTTAACACCACACTTGACTGCAACAGTAAATTGTATTCAATTACAATTTATTTTCATTATAAAAAACAAGCATCAAGATGGAAGAATAGACTATGGTGTTATGATTGTTGCACAGAGATACAAACCTAGAAATTACATTTTAAGTGATTAACCAATAACAAAACCAGCTTTAGGTTTAACAGAAAAAAAGCATTGACTGCTGAAGTAATAATCAGAATGTTATCTGTAAAGTCTCTAAAGTGGCCGATATCTCAAGTCATGAGCTTTTAAACTGCCAAAAAGCGAATGTTGACCACAACATCTCTTCAGTAAACATCTGTAAAAACTTCCACCACAAAGCAGTTCCTCTACTCGGTGTCTTTCACATACTTTTATAAACAAGTATTCATCATATTCGAACACAGCTTAAATAACAGCTCCAAGTGCATTGCTCCATTTCTGCTCAGGGTCCATTAACCCTCTACGATGCGTTTTAACACAGATCCCAGGGCACCTTTAGCCACTTGTAGAGGTGTCATCTTTTCCTTGTTCTCAATGTAGATACTGGCACCGTGTTCCACAAGGAGTTTTGCAGCCTCTGTTCGCTCCTCGTCACATGCAAGATGACTGGCAAAAACAACAGAGCAGTTTGGCATGAGCGTTTTAAGGAAGGATTTATATATAATTAGGAGCCAATAAAGAGCAGTAACAGTGATACACCATGGTTCTACTCACAGTGGTGTGTTTCCCTCCGAGTCTTGAATGTTGGTAGAAGCGCTCTCTTTCAAAAGAAGTTGAATAAGTCGATAGTTGCCTTTGGCAGATGCTCGGTGTAGAGGAGTGGATTCCAGTTTATCTGTGGCATTAGGATCTGCACCGTTTTCCAACAAAATCTGGGCTATCTGTAAAAACAAAAAAAAAAGGAAAAAAAAGAAAATGTATTAAAATTATTTTTGTTATAAAAATATTTGTTATTAGACATGATGATTAAAAAAAATGTAATATATTAATATAAACATAAATATTCACTATTTCCAGAAAGATTTAATGTTATCATTTAATCTAACTGAGAGCTGGCAATATATTAATAAAAGATAAATATAAGAAAATATGAATATAAAAAGTTTCCAAATTTTCTGTAGTTGTTTAATACATCTGGTTAATTTAAAAAAGAGCTATATAAAATATTAATATAAAACGTTTCACAATTTTCAAGATTTAATGTAATATTTTAATAGAATTCATTAAAAGGAGCTGGCAAAAACTTCATATAAAAATTTTCCATTATTTTTAGAAAGATGTAATGTTATAATTTATTATAACTCTCTTACTTTAAGTGTTGGCAATATACTATTATAAAACAAATGGGAAAATATTAATATAAATAGTTTAACAATTTTCAGGAAAAATAAATTAAACTATTAGAAAAAACAAAACAAAAACACATTTTCACTTTCATCAAAACCAAGGAAAATGTTGGATCCTCATGACCAATCACCTGTGTTCCTGATTTCAGAGTGGAAATTAATTTTGCGACCCCCGATTATGCTGATTTTGTAAGTTTGCCCACTTGCAAAGAAATGTATAATTAATAATTAGTAATAATAGAAATTATTAATATAATTAAAACATTTAATTTGTTTCATTAAATTAACAAAGAGAGTGAAAATAAAAAAAAAGGAAAAAACCACATTACAAAAGAGGTTATAAATTGATTAGCATTTGATCGAGTGAAATAAGTATTTGATCCCCTAAAAACCAACAAGAATTCTGACTCCCATAGATTAAATAAAAAGGAATAAATCAACTCAGGTTCCCCACTGCAAAGGTTCGCAATGTAAGCCATGACGTACATCCGAGTCAACAAGACTGAGGGAAGTTAGTGACTGAACGGCATAAAAAAAAAAAGAAGAACTGAAACAGTCTTTAGAGAGGATCTTTAAAAAGGAGTAAACCAAACTCCCTCCTGACATGTGTGCAAACCTTGTGACCAACTACAAGAACCGTCTTACCTTTGTGCTTGCCAACAAGGGTTTCCCCACCAAGTCAGGTTTTTCTTGGGGATCAAATACTTATTTCACTCACTGAATGACAAATCAATATATGACTTCATTATAAGGTGTGTTTTTTAGGATTCTTTGGTTGATATTCAGTCTATATATATATATAATGCTGAAAGCTACCTCATATCGGTTTTTCGATGCTGCGTAGTGTAGTGGGGTACAACCATTCTGGTTCACAACATTCAACTGAGCTCCTTTGGATATTAAAGATCTGACTATTTCTTCTCTCCCAGCAGATGCTGCTATATGAAGAGGAGTCCAACATGCCTGAAATGACATAAAAGGGTAAAGAACTCCACCAAGAGGATATGCAGTGAATGACAAACCATCATTGCACTACTATCTGGACATGTATCCACAAAAAAAATGATGTTATATATGAACTTCACATTTAAATGAACTAGAGATCAATAATAACACTGAGAGGAAAGTTTCTTATCAAATACACTAACGCTGACTGATGCAGCTTAAAGCATGACGCAATGCTGACTCACATCATCTTTCAGATCCACCTCAACTCCAAGATCCAGCAGAAACTGCGCGATATCCACATGTCCAGCTGAACAAGCCCAGTGCAGAGCAGTCCTGTTGTCCTGAATCAGACGAAACATATCAAATGAGACTTTAGCATAGCATCATGCTAACACAGTGTACGTGCTCCTACACACACACCTGATCTGTTCTCGTCGCTTGTGAGCTGTCAGACAACACGCATTTTCTCAGTTCATCAAACTTCCCAGTATAAGCCAAATTACAGATTTCTACATTTGATACTCTTCCCTCCATCTCAGACTTTCGGGGAACGCCAGTATATGACAATTCAATCCTAAGGGTCCCCGCCCCAAACAGACAAGCTGCAATTTCATTGGATAAAACAACTAACTTAGGTGCCGCAGAATGGTGCCTGATTAAAAGAAACACACAATCATATTTTTACAGTCTGAGAATGACTATGAAACGTATCTAATATTGTAATAAAGCTGATCGAGCCATTCATTTGGCTAGTTTGTAGGTTTTATCATAGTCACGTGATTTTTTTTTTTAAAGCCAGTGTAGCCATGCATTATTTATTTTAATCAGAAACTTTATATTCTACAAATGATTTACATATGCATAATGTAAAAGTTACTAATAGAAAACTGAGGAAAATCAGAACAGTGGACCAAATTAAGACAACAAGATTTTTTAATGTGTGTGCGTTTAAAGCATTTATATGAATCATTTGTGCGCTTTGCCTTCTCCTGTAGTTTTCTATTGGTGGGAACGTAAAGCGACACTAGTGTAGTTTCCCGGCGGAACAGTAATCGTGGAGAACACACACATTTGAGCACATTTTCTTCCGATGTGGGATTTGTTTTTTAAAAGAGTAAAATAGCATAATTCTGGTGTTGTTTTACAGGCACTATCATCATTTTCAAAGTGGGCACAAACCACGATTACAAGTTATTTTCTTACAAAACGTATTATTACCCCGCGCAGCTTTTTTCATCACTTACATTTTAAATCGCTCTGGTTATTTTATATTTGATTAGTAGTTTGGATATCAAATTCTCACAACGACTGAACACCTCAGTCGGCGGGAGATCGGTGGAGTGCACATGGCTTCAACGGTGGTGAGTGTTCACCGATGCTAACATTCGCCTAAAAACACTTAAGCAAACGTGTTTCATAGCTGTCTTTATTAACTGATCAGGACTTCAGGACTCTGGTCGATCAGTCATGCAGATACTCGGATGAATTCGTCAATATCTATTATGACTGCATGGACAAGAGAAGAAGGGTATGTTCATCTCATGTTAGTAATTTAACGCATTTAACGGCTTGATGATAATGAATCAATGATTTCAGAATCTGACGAGGCTGTATCTGGACAAAGCGACGCTGGTGTGGAACGGAAACGCTGTTACAGGACACGATGCTCTCGGCGAGTTCTTCGAGTCTCTTCCTTCCAGTGAATTTCAAGTTCAGTCTCTTGACTGCCAGCCTGTGCACGGTATGCAACAACCTGCTCGTCATGTTTTAATTATTCAGACATTCTTGAGAAGACCGTACGTGTCATAGATTTGTTATAATGAATGATAAAAGTTAAATACACTCTAATATTATTCCCCGAAATATTTATATATTTATAAAAATAATAGCTGGACATGTTTTGTCCCATGTCTCAAGAACGACTGTATTATTAATGCATTTTTCTATTTATTTATTTTTTTTAGAACAAGCAACTCAAGGCCAAATGACATTGTTGGTGGTTACAGCTGGTTCAGTGAAGTTTGATGGAAATAAACAGAGGTACTTCAACCAGAATTTCTTATTAACTGCCCAAGCCTCTCCTAACAGTGATCAGCCCGTATGGAAGATCGCAAGCGACTGCTTTCGCTTTCAAGACTGGGCAAACTGAATTGTAGCTTCAAACCTTTTGTATAGACTTTTTTTTTTTTCATTTTTGGAAACTCATTGCAATTTAATATGTTCTGTAAATAAAAGCTCCTGAAGAAGGAATACCACACAATTTTAGTAGAAAACGATTTTACTTGTTCTCAGCAAATAAAACATACATTGAACCACAATAAATAAGCATCATAGAACATTCTACAAGCGAATTCACAATTTCTCTCAATGCAAACATTTGACTGCTGTATGTTTTTGCTTGTGGTGTGTGGAATTTATCTGGGGGACTGCTGAATTTGAAGGTTTAATGGCTATGTTAACAATGGCTAAAATCCCTGACAAAAAGAATAGTGCAAATGACAAAATAATTATAAATAACACTTTCTAGAATGGGACATTTGGTAACGCAAGAGTTACCAAATTACAGTGTCTGTACAGATCACAATAACTTAAAATAAAATAAATTAAACAAGGGGTCAAATGAAATGTCTAGGTTTGACCAAACAAGTTAAAATACAGAATACAATATTAACTGACTGACAAGGCTTCCTCAAGCTCAAAATTCATATTCTTGGTTTAAATTTCTAAACACTCTTTTTGTTCCTTTTTTTAGCTTTATACAGCAAGTATTAAGGACTGGTTTAATAACATATTGCCAAATATATTAAAAGCCTGCAGTTGTGGAATTTGCGACAGACAGAGCTTGTGACAATCAGACACTCTTAACAGTGAAATGAGTGGTGTGAAAAGATCGTACAGATGTAATACAAACTTAACCTCTGGCTTGAGAGGGAAAAACTATTTCTAAAAAAAATGTTCCCTTCATTTACGTTCAGTCTAACAAACCGGTCGAATGAGCAATAAACCACTTGGCAGTCATCTCAACCTGTCTCGAGTCAATCCATGAGCATGCATTTGCTAGTACGTGTCAATTAGTATCCAAAAAATTGTAATTCAGTGACAATTTCATAAGAAAAAAAAAAAAAATCAAGTATATAAAAAACATGGTTTATAACCATTACAAAGACTCTTAACTCCTAATGCACTGCATGAATGAAGCACGGTAATCAGATTCTAATTTGCAGCCAATAGGGAATCAACGTTTAAAATCGTGACCAATCAGAAGGCACAGAAACATCACTGTATTACTTGCGTCTACAAGGAGGCGGAGTTCCGCAGTGCAAAGACTTCACCTCAGCTAGCAGTTTGTGTTTTCTATCAAACCAAACAATTGTCAATTTTTTACAAACAAAAGAATTTCACACGTTGGATAATAAAAAGCGTAAGGTGATGGCAGTATATCGCTGTTGTATGGATGAAATCCTTTTCACAAGAAACTCGTTTTGTATACTAAAAACAAAAATGAGTCGATGCTTTATGGTGGGTGGGATAAATATCGTCCTTTACCCAACAGCTCTTAAGCTAATCAGCTACGACTTTAATTGTAAACTATTTCACAGCAGAGAGACTACAGAGCTCTGAATGAAAAGCCCACAAAGCTCGGGAATAAAAATACACAGACCAACGGCTTATCGACATTGTTCGTCTTTGAAAATTTGTGCGCATTACTAAGCAATGGGCAGTGGTGGAAGTTGTGGCAAAAGGTGTTTTAACATTTATTGACATACAGCAATGTCGCATGGCAAGGAGCTGATGAAGATGTCTTTGGCTGTGATAGTGGTCCTACTTGTGGCCATACATTCTTTCGATGTCGTTGAGATAGTGGTTCTTCAGTTCTTTCCTCTTCAGCTTGAATGCGTCCGTTACCAGGCCCGTTTCAGGGGTCCAAGGCTCTGGGCTCAGATGGACCATAACTGGAATCTCAAAGCGCTGGAGTTTAACTAGAATGATGGGAAGACCATTAGACTTGCTCTGATTCCACGTTTTATACATCATTTAATGTACACTACTATGTATCTGATTAAAAATACAGTAAAAACAGTAATATTGTGAAATATCACAAACAATGCAAATCTGAACTTTTAAAAAAAAAGTTAATGATGAACTAATCATTTACAAAACATAACTATGTGTTCATAAATGATTAATACGTTTTGTAGATGGAGTTATTAATCATTTACAAGGGATTGGATGATGATTAAGTAATCATTAACAAAACATGACTATATGTTCACAGTGTAGGCACACATAGCCTGTAACCGGCAGGTTTGCAAAACATTTACAACTGATGAGTAGTTTACACTTTAAAAATAGGGGATGCAGAAAGTGTTGTAAATGATTTATTCATGTATTAGTAGAGAATAGCACAGTGATGACATTTCAGTGATTTAAAGGGGTTAATAATATATTAACTAGTAACTATACTGATTTTTTAGATACATTTAAATCAACAAATTTAGTCGACTAACTTTCAGCATTTTTTAATTTAAATGTAACTAAAATATTTGGTTTGCAACCACTTACCTTAAAAAAAAAAATTGTATCGTATCATTTAGTATCATGTATTAACCTTTTACTAAGAATTATTTTATGATGATAACTTACACAAGATTAGTAAATCATTAGCATATTACTCAATTTATGAATGTATAGTCATGTTTTGTTAATGATTAGTTCATCATTAACTAATCAATTTTAAATGACTTGTAAATGAATTCACAAAACATACATAAATTCTTACCATATCACTTATTAATTGCTTATAAATGTTTTGTAAATGATTAGTTCATCATTAACTAATCACTTATGAATGCCTTGCAACTAAACTTTATTCTAAAGTGTTACCTTTTTTTTTGTAACCACTAAAATCTAAAATAATAATAATAATAATAATGTTACCTTCAATACAAAAAACTAAAATACCATTTTAAAATTATTTTGGCAACATTTCTAATGTTTGTTTAATTTAAATTTGCATACAAAAATGACTAATTTATGAATAAGAAGATTAATTAAACATCGTAAAAATAGAAAAACTAATAAGAAATATTAATAAAAATTAGAAAATATTAAGTGTCTCAGTAATAGGGCTAATAATCGCTTTCAAAATTAAGGTGTGTGTACATACTATGTGCGTGTACTGTTTATATTTATTATGTATATATAAATCAACACGAAATATATTAGATTTATATATAAAACATTTATACCTAATATAAATTATATACTATACACACACATATTATATTATATATATATACACACACACAAATATTTTACAACTTGTATATTTGTATAGGCTATACATCATAAATATACACAGTACACACACATACATGTATAGTATGTAAACAAACTCATTGTGAACGCCATTAATCATGATTAATCGTAAAATATTGCTTAATCATTTTGATACGGTGTCCACATTTTGAACCTTTACACCACACCTTGCTGCTACAAATGCTGCAAGTTGTACTCACTTGAAGTGGCAACTTCTTTAATTTCTCTCAGAACTTCCCTTTCCATAACTGGGTGGTTGCAAATCTCTTCCCATGTGCCCTCAATGCCCTTCTGATTGGCAAGAGCTGTCAGCTTCTTTTGATTAGGAACAATGAAGCTGATAACGTAGTTCTGGTCACTGGTGGGCAGAGAGAGAGAGAAAATAGGTCTGTATACAGTACGTCTGCTGTTCTAAAGAGAGAACCCTTTGTTGGGGTCAGCAACATCCCATATGCGTCAGACAAAGCCGGGCATACGAACCTGTTTGCGTAAGCGCAGATGTTGTCAACGAGAGAGCAGTTCTTCAGAGCTGACTCAACTTTGCCTAAAGAGACATACTCCCCAGCCTGAAGTTTCACAAGGTCCTTCTTGCGATCTAGGCATTGCATATAATACAGATAGATCATCATATGAATTATAATCAAAACAAGTAACAAGATGTCCTTACGCCGCTGAATCTAAACATACCGACAATCTGGAGACAGCCGTCAGGGTGCACCTCTCCTATATCCCCAGTGCAGAACCACCTCTGGCCGTTCTCATCCACAAAGAAGTCCTCATTATTACAGCCATCGCACCTGTTGTAGCCCATGGTCACATTAGGACCCCCGATGAGGATCTCACCACGTGGATGAGGCTTGTCATGCTTCGTATAGCCACCTGAAGTATAAGGAGAATCACGAAAACTGTAACTGTTTGAATTTTTCAAATCTGTATGCAGATATTTTGCTTCCATAGAAGATAAAAGCATTTTAAAATTTATTGTGCAGCACTTCATAGAAATATTCTTACCAGGAGTGTCAATTTATTATTTTGCTATTTTATATATATATATATATATATTTATTCACACACTAGTGTATATAGTGTTTATTAATATTTTAAATTAGCTGTTGCTTTTATATTTTCAGTTTTTAGTAAATTTGTTATGTACTTTTTTTCTTTTTATTATAATTTCGATTATGATTTTTATGTTCTATTTAGCTTTTCTTCAGTTTTGGAAATTTTATCACTTCAGCTTGAACATTTTGTTTTAGTTAGTGGCAAGACAACATTTTTTTAAGGAAAAAGTCAAAGTTTTTCCATATTCCACTATGTTCTTCCCCTTAACTTAGACGAGTAAATGCATATCTCTCTGGTCTCAGTGCGTGCACTTAAATCGCTCTAGCATGCGGTGCCACTATGTTAGCGTTTATACACTTATAGGTGATTTTACTCCTTAGATCAGGGGTGTCAAACTCAATTCCTGGAGGGCCGAAGCCCTGCAGAGTTTAGATGCAACCCTAATTAAACACACCTGAT
>JAUMHE010000016.1:4266733-4280054 GCA_032359235.1 Enteromius mattozi
AGTCCTTCAAAACTGCTTATTATGCATGTTGGAGCAGGGTTGGAACTAAACTTTGCAGGGCTCCGGCCCTCCAGGAATTGAGTTTGACACCCCTGCCTTAGATGATATTCCTGCGCCGAGGTTGAAGTGCTGCGAAGTGCTCTTCTGCCATATATTACAGTTATCTTTTTTTGTCCACCTAAAAAATCGCCACATTTTATTTTGTGTCACCATACTTACTTGTGTAACTAGTAACCATCTTTAAATAGGGAAAACATGGAAGTGTTTGGTGGTTTCTAAATTCATCCCTGTTTGGATCCTAAGAAACGAATGGAGCTAAGCTAAACGTTAACATAGTGGCGCCACACGCTAGAGATTGAGATTTATGTATTAACTCATCTAAGTTGAGTGGAATATGGAAAAACTGTGGCATTTTCCTTTAAATGTATTTTATTTTAATGAGCAAAATCATTTTGCTTTTGGTGTTACTGTCACCATCAGATTACATTTACAACCATGCATTATACAGATGCTTTTATCAAAATCTTATATTGCACTAAGATACATTATCAGTTCATTTGAACCTTTGATCTTTGTGCTCTAATTGTGCTCTATAAGTATTGGCAAAGGTGAAGAAACACCTCAATATTCAAGTAAACTTGGTATGTCTTTGGCATTTGTTTTTGGACGTTTGGTGGATTGCTTTATTAAGATTTAAAGATATGAACAGTATTTACCAACCTTCTGCCCAGTCTTTGAGTTTGACCTCACAGCAGATGAGAGGAGCTCCAACTCGTCCTGTGCTATAGTCAGCGACTGCACAACATGAGATGATATGATCATTACCACACACTGAGATAAAGCTCTGACGATTTCTCCAAATAAGTCTCTACAAGTAACATTAAAATAAACAGCTCAAGACAGGCTGGAAAAGATGTCCAGATGTAGCAGGACTCCTCACCCTCTGTTATAGTTCCCGCTCCACAGGTCTCAGTAAGACCGTAACCCTGACCAACAGGACAGCAGAAGCAGATGTTCATGAAGCGCTGCGTGGCGGGAGACAGAGGGGCTCCTCCAGACAGCATCATCCGCACATTTCCACCCAGCAGAGCTCTGACTTTCTTAAACAAACTGAGCACATGAGGGAACAAAGGCGATTAAAACTCCAGACTCATTAACAAGAGCAAATGTAATTAACCGAAGGCCTATTTTAACCTCCTCTTACATATTACACAGGGGCGCATCATAACCCTTCTTGATCTGCTCCAGCTTGTAGTCGTAGGCGAGTTTGAACAGGGTTCTCTGCACGCAGCTCATCTCCTGCACTTTACTCATGACGTTCTTATTGATCCGGTCCATTATTTCCTGACAGAGAAAACAGGAGCGTGAGAACTAAACCAGTGAATAAAGCCAGGTGAAAATGTTTAGAGGAGTCAGACTTACAGGTACAGCGGCCATTAGAGAAGGTTTCAGCACGGTGCAGTCACCTTTACTTCCCTTCTTAATTTTAGTTGACTACAAACCAAAGACAAGGCCATTCAATCATCAGACATTATTGCATTGTAAAAACTTCATGAATTTGTGTAAATGTGTGACTATATTCATCGGATCCTGTAATAAACTGAAGTGTGGTACCTGATCAGACAGTGTTTGTGGTGAGGAATAACCAATCCTGCAGCCGTACGTTACACATGAGATCTCAGCCGTCATTTCCAGCACATGAGCAAGAGGAAGGTAGGCAATGTACGTGTCCTTTGGTCTGTGGAGGCATGTTAAAGCAATAATAAGCATTTCAGTGAGGCAGGTGTTGAACTAACTGGAAAGCAACAATTACTTTCCAAAGCAAAAGTTCCATTTATATTTTCCATTGGTGAACTGATCTTTAGAAGGTTACAAGGTTGTTAATCGAAGGTATATGCTTTTGTTGAAGACGTCAGCTCAAATCATATCAACTTATTTTTTCATAATCAGAATTTCCAAGTGAAAAACTACATGATTTTGCTGAGAATTTCTACCAATAAAGGAACAAAAAAAATGACCCAATTCAAAGAAACACTGAGAATGATGTAGTCATTTCCCTGCACTCTAAAGCTGATACACTGGGCAACATTTTGAGCAATTTTGCCAGGCAACATTTCCCAAAGTTGCACAGCAACATTGTTCAAAAAGTTCAGCCTAAGGCTGAAGATACACAGGGCAACTTTTTAAGCAATGTTGCTGGGTAGCTTTGGTTAATGTTGGCAACAACAGGCAATCAGGTGAGACACAGTGCCTACGACTGATTTACAGTATCCATATAGAAATTTGTTAAACATTCACAGTGGGAAAATGCCTAAGCAACATTGCTCAAAAGAGTTGCCTTGTGTATCAAAAGCTTAAAACAACTGTTATTAATGCTATTATTTAATTTATAGATAGATAGATAGATAGATAAACTCTTTTGTTTATATTTTATTTATATGTTATTATGTTTTTGCGTTTTATTGTGTTATTTAGCTGTGTTTTCAGTTATTTTTTACCTAATCAAAATAACCCAACTGCAGTCTGAATGGAATGCACAATAAAAAAAAACATGATTTTTGAAAATTGTAAAAAAAAAAAAAAAAAAATTGAGTTCTGTTTTTGGAAAAATAAGCTATATATATATATATATATATTATTATTAATTACTTCTTACATATTTTATTATAATCAACTAACATCTTTAAATCAATTATTTAATTTCTCCATTGTTTTTGTTATTTGATTATATAAATAGCAATGCTTATGGGATCATATTTCTTTCTCTCATTAAAGCTGTATCTTTGTTTTTTGTCTGATTTTCAAATTCAGCTTTACTTCAAATTAGGAAAAAGGTTTTTTTTATCTGTATGGTTAGATTACTTTCAGAACCTAGCCAACTGTGGCACCCTATTGATATTTATACACACCCTAATCCAGGTATCCTCTCGCACTGGCCTGCCATGCCCCCGATCAGGTTACTGTGAATGATCATCACCCCTTTAGGTCTACCAGTGGAGCCGCTGGTGTACATAATAACAGCGAGGTCTGACGGCACAGGCTTCACTATGGGTCTGCTCACTGCAACACAAAGAGCACATTGTTTTCTCCTCTGGTGTTAGAGATGAATCTATTACAGCTCAAATCTCTATTTAGATCAATATTGCATGGGTGAACTGTGGGTAAACTACAGGCAATCACTGAAAAGGTTAATTAGCATATAAATAAAATGTCAACCGTAAAGTTGGTGCCCTTTCTTACGGTTTTCTGGCTTGGCTCCCAGCTCTTGCACAGAGTGCATGCTGTGGATCTGGATGCCCGGTGGATATCCCGCTGTGCTGATCCTCTTCCTGTCCACATAGATGATGTGCTTCAGACTGGGGATTTCTGGAAGAACACTCTGTAGGGGAATAAAAATGATGAAAACTGAATATTTAATGAAAAATAGAATTATTTAAAGTGGCATGGCAAGTAAACCCAGGTGGCAACAGACATCAAGTTAAACTTTGGTTTGAAAATCTAACTGACATCAAAACTCAACATTGGATGGATGTTTAATTTTGGTTACTTCAAACCAACAAAATATCAACATCTAATGATGTTATATGTAAAAACTTTCAAAAATGTGTGAATTTTATGGGTATAGCTTCTGGTCTCATCTGTGTCAAGCTATTTTTAGCTGTACAAAATAGTTAGTTTTGCTGCTTGATATTGAAAATTGGTGTGTCCTATCATGTTTTTTTTAATGTATTATTTTAATTATGAACACACTGGTGTCTAGTACAAAGAGTTTTATGGTTTACTGCACCTTGTTATTTTCCTTGTTATTTCCCTATAGCGTCTAACGAACTGGAAGCCTCACCCATAGGCTTACTTCTGCGTTCAGGAAAAAGGTGGATAGTACAGGGCCTGATTTGCTGTTACTGCTGAACCCTTTTCTTATAGAAATTACTCACTGAGTCAAACATGACTGAATATAAAGTCGTGTGATTCAGCGAGTCAGATGTTAATTTGGTAACTGTTCTAACTGAACAAGTTCATACAGTGATTCAAACTAATAACCCATGAGTTCATGAGTCTTGTTTAAAAGCGCTGCGAATTTGTTTGTTATATGAAGTAGACTGGTTTTGTGAGTTCTGTTAGCAAAGAAAATGAAACTGAAATGCGTGCTAATTGCCACTGATTCATGGTAGACTGTCATCTTTACCCATTCAATTCAAATCAACTCAAGTAATTGTTTTGCTGTGAGTCTGTTGTGAAAGTAGTGTTATATCACTGTCTTTAGCTCACCTTCACTTTGGTTTCCAGCAATTCCACGCTGGTGACGAGGTGCGTAACTCCACACTCATTCAATCCGAAAGACACTGCCTCTTCTCCTAGAGTTGCATAAAAGGTGACCACTACAAAAACCACATGAAACACAGATTAAAAGAGGATCAAGGAAAACACAATACATTCACAGCACATCTATGCGTCATCATATTAAAGCATGAACGGATAAAACCTATGACTCACTTGAAATTATTTTTCCTTAGGGAAAAAAAGAGAAAGTGAGAGTAAAAATAATTTGTTTCCTTACATGGAAAATTGCGTCTGAAGCAGGACTGAGCTGTGATCATCCACTCTGCCCGTGTCTCACAGAAAACCGCAATGGTGCTTTTAGGCTGTTGGCCTAGTGCTGCCAGTCCACTCCCAAACTGAGTGACCTGAGTGTCCATTTCCTCATAGGACAGCCATTTATAATTACCAAGAATTAACTGCCAAGACAAAACCATCAAACACTTTTTTATTAAAAAAATATTTCCCTTTCTCAACAAATGGCAATTTTGGCAATGCTCACATTGCATTTAAATGTGACCCAAATATTGGGTGACTTTGTGAACAGCAAAATGAATACTCAATCTGCCATTTACAATTCATCGGTTTTTACAATTCCCAATTATATATACGTGGAAATCAGATATTTCAGATGTTTTTCGACGCGAATCACCTTCAGGTAGGAACTGATGTGATTTATATATCAATTTAACCTGATTTCTATAATCCACACACTCTTGTTGTGAATCAGAAATACAAGCTATGTTAAAATGTAAGTTAGTTTTTAAATATTAAAATGTTATTTTAATTTCAAATAATAATAAAATGGCATATATTTATAAACTAAATTTTGTAATTGTATGAATATCTATAAATGTTTTATATGAAGGAAATAACTTCTGCATGAATGCATTACATTGATCAAACATCACAGTAAAGACTTTTACATATTTTGTTTTAACATTATTACCATTTAAAATAATAGAAAAGCTTCTTAGCAGCAAATCAGCATATTCAATATGTGACATTGAAGACTAGAGTAATAATGCAAAAAATTAACTGAATCAAAGAAATACAATTTATTTTAAAATATAACAAAACAGAAAATAAAATTATTTCAAATTGTATTAACATTTTGCTATATTTTTTTATTAAAGAAATGCTGCCTTGGTGAGCCTCAGAGACTTCTTTTACGAAACAAACAAACAAAAAAAATTGTACAACCTCAAATATTAGTAGTGTACATTTTTAAAATCAAATTTGTTTAAGATTATCATAATTTATGCACACAGGCCAGTTTAGGAGAGTCACTTGTTTAGACCAGCATCTGATACGAGCTGAATTAAAAAGGTCATATGAACAACCTCAGTAAATAAATTGGATTAGAGCAGAAAATTAAAATTATACACTTTGGCTTGCATTGTGAGAATAGCCTTACAGAATATGACAGAGAAGGACGTACCTTTTTGAAGACCTTCCCACTCGGCTGTGTCTCATTTTCTTCGCTCAGAACTTCTCTGGTTCCCAGGCAGTCTGCTTTTCCGAAACGCTCCACCGCATAATCAAACAGCTTATCAAGGGTGTCTTTTCCAGCGAAGTCCTCCGTGACCAGGGAGTCGAAGTGATCCACGGAGCGATACGGCCCATCACTCTGACCGGTGGTTGACTTGGATTTGACCCTCTTTGCCAGGGCTTTCTTCTGCTGAGCTCCAGTCAGGAAGTACCATGGTAGAAAGCTCAAGAGTGAGTAGAGCCACACCACTATGTGTACTGGGAACAATAGAGCGGTACTCAGGTCCATGTTCAGACACACGTCTGCTGAGAAGCTGAAGGGGACGGAAAGATGAAGGGATCAGGCCAAGCCTGAAATAGAGCGAGTTTGTTGCCCTGTGTCCAACTAAGGATCCCAGATCAAAGTTTAGAAAGATTAGCCAAGTGTGTGATATGTAGCTCCAAAATGCGCAACCTGATGAGAATGACAGTAACAAATAAAGGAAATGTTTATTATTTAAGTGTACTCAACAGCCCTACGAAACATTTCTATGAGAAAATAGAGTTTGAGGTTTTAAGCGGAACGGTTTGTATTCGTTCAGCTGCTTTAATGAGACAAGCGAGGCTTATTAGAGGACGTGGTCACATGCGCAGCACAAAAGACACATTCCAGGCCACTGAATAGTGTCTCTCTGGTTCTCATTTAACGACTACCATGAAGTCACAAACATCCTGCGGAGGCTGCACTAGCCTAAAGACAGGGCGGACTGACGAATGACATGATATTAAAGCACACAGTCACCAGACATCTATTAATGTTTGTACAGATGAAACTTGATCCACTTCTTTTATCTAGTGTTCAAGCTGCTGGTACAACATGGCAGGAATGCCAAGGCCATGGGTTAAATTTCAGGAAAACACCTAAAATAATTCAAACAAATCTGCTTCGTTGACTTTAGCAGATACACTTTATCTCAGTAATTAATCAAGTAGGTGAACTCTGGCTTTACATAACTTCATCTCAGGAGTCAGGAAGATAAGGCCATCTCTCGATCACAAGACTGGCGTCAGATTAAGGAAGTAGAAATGAGTTGCAAATATGTGGAACAGAAACAATATCACCTTATCACTACTGCTCCAACCTGGACACAAAAAGCTAGATTTACATAGCTTTGCATCTTTCTGTTACAGCGCTGCCAAGTTGGGAATTGTCTTTGAAATTAGATCCCTTGAGCCACAAGTCCTTACTGACGGTGAAGACAAGTGTGACCAACTGCAGGGGCTGTTGCAAAAATATGAGCTAATGGCAAAAGGTTAATGCAAGACATACTCCACTGACTCAGCAAGACACTTAATAACAGCAGATAACCAAAGCTCTCTTACTATGGCAGTTCGTAAGCTGCTCCTTGTTTGTTTAGACTGACAACATTTTGGTTCAGAGATCAAGTTGTAATCAGTTCTGGTGAAATGGTGTGTAATGTTGACACAATCCACAGCCTGATATAATGTTCATGGCTTGGGCAAAACAAAAGTCTGCTATTCTAATATAAGAAAGACTGGTCAACCAGTATGTATTTTTACTTATTTATTTATTTATTTTTTGGGGTCAGTCCTGATAAAAGATAATTTGTCAGTATTTAAAATTGAAAAAACCTTTTTGTCTAAATAAAAAAAACTTTTTTTTTTTTTTTTTTTAAATTTTAGAAAGGAATGCAGACATGAGACACATGAGAAATATATAGCCTATAATTTTTCTAAATATTAAAACGTAAAAATTGTATTAAGTGTAGGAAAGACCACCAACTTTACCGGGCAATGCTGATAACAATATAATGTATATTAGGGATGCACCAATACTAACAATCTGGCATGTAACGATAAGACATTTTTGTTATGGAAAATAAACACTCAGGACTTTTTTGCATTAAAACTAAATCCAGTTTAAACTCTAGTACACTTGAATTTAGACATCGCTATCATAAAATACATAATATAAATGGATTTTAAAAAGTAATAGTAAAATTACCATTGCCATCTCTAATTTAGTCTACAATTAAATATCCAATACTTAAACACTCACATACCTGGGAATATTGAATTAATTAATGCTCCACCCTGGCTCATCCAAAAGTTAATTACATTACCTAACAACAAATTAACTTACAAAGAAACAAACGTTGATGCTTACTGATGCAATTCTTTAATCTGTCCTGATAAACCTGTACAAAGGTTATACTCAATGTGAACCCTAAAGCCTGGTGAGAGTGGTCAGTGAGCAGAGACAGCCAATGATATGCATGCCTGCGGCTCACCCCACTCACTGACCAGATCTTCAGCAGGTGGACACACTGGAACAGAATGATTGGATTCTGAATCTGATCCCATTATCTTTGTTATCATCGTTTACAAAGCGACCTGTGTTTACTAGGACACCTCATGACAAGATGACCTAAATGTACACCTCATCAATACTGCCGTTGAGTGTCTGTTACTACAACTCCTGTACAAATATTAGCATAATTCACTGATGAGGTCATGTCAACTCCACTTTTCAAAGTCTGTAAACATTCAGTTCTATGAGAGTAAGAAATATCCTACATAAATAAAAGGTACTTTATCAAATAGGTTTTCCGACCTCTAAGATATCTAAAATATATCAGCATCAGTTCTGGGCGCGAGCACATGATGTTCAAAACACAGAGTCCAGGATCTGAGACGAAGCAACACGTGTTCTGTTCATCACCGTGGAAACCGTTTTAATGAATGCAACACGATTTATTTTTGATTAACGAAATCTGGTAAAGCTCTTTTATTCCGCCTAGTCTGATCTTTTGAATGTAATGAAGACGATGATGGCGCTCTTTGTCGGATGCGAAACGTCAAACGCAGCATCATCATCATCATCATCATGGTGAGGGATGCCAAGACACGCGTTTCCATCACCTAGCCTCATATTAAATCATCATGTATTAAAACTGTATTTACACATTTTAATCCTCATTCAGACCCAGTAATGACGTGTGATATTCAGAAACAGCTCGTCGTTAGCGAGCTAGCGTTGCCTTTATCGCTTTCAGCCATCTGTAAAGTTGTCGCAGTAAACCAGAAAAAAAATGAAAACGATTCCCTCGTTAAATATTACTGAGATGCTAAGATTATAGGAGTAGCTGGCAGAAAACGGTTTAATCTTGCCGGCTTTTGGTCTCTTACCTCCAGAGCCGGTTTGTGCGTTTCAGTCTCTCCCGCTGCCGAGCGCAATGACCGACAGTTACCTCCGGCGCGTGCTGTTACACCCGGAAATATTGCGTCATCTGACTCCATATTTTTCAGCCAATAAGGTCTAGACAATAAAGCGAAAACGCATCATTGACTTCCTGTTACTGGTAGTGCATTTTAGGTCACGGCTATAATTGTTCTCGAGTTAATATTATTAATAATACACTTTAAAAGACACAGCTTGTTCTGTAATTAACGAACAAATAAGCAAATAATCGTTAAAAGCTTATTGTAAAACCCAAATCATATTCTAGACTCTAGGCCAATTAAGAGAAGGTATTGTTAGTGTTTCAAGATAATATAATATATACATATTCTTGTTCTGTAGTTTAAAATAATATACTTATGTTGCCCACGGAAAGCATTAGTGGTGATGGAAGGCTGACTGGAAATATGATGTTATAAAAAACAATGTGTGGAAAAACCAGATCCAACACTGAGTCAAATTCATCAGATTAGATTGCTCACTAATAGGGGTGTGAAGAGACGAGACAAGACACTGGGTTCACGAGAACGAGGCGAGATTTTAATGTAGGTGCATTTTTAATCAACTTTTTGAAATTAAACTATTTTAATGAATTATGTGTGAATAGCGTGAACGCTGCAAAATATTTTGCCACAAACTGACAGGCAGTAATTACACAAAAAGTATAAATAATATAAACAAATAACACAAATATCCCTTTAAAAGCAGTATAAGCGATTTTTCAAAAATCAGTCAATATAGACCAGTCGCATCTCGCGAGATCTCGTGCCACACCCCTACTCATTAAGATCAAGTTTTATTGACTGCTATTTACATGGTGATATATATATATAAAAAACAATATTTCATGACTAACAATGTTGTAAATGCTGTGTTGTAGACACAGGCAACAGACACGGACAAAAGGAATTTTACCACAACATCAAGCAGTTCAGTCCATTTATTTTTTGCCTTCAACCATGATGATGTGATAACCAAACTTTGTTTTCACAGGAGGATCAGTATATACAGGTTTGTCCATAGTGCTGGTGGGTAGTGCAAACGCTGCGTCCTGAAATGGTCCCACCATTGATCCTCTTGTCATCCAGCCAAGGTCACCCTGTATGCAAATCACAACTTAAGAACTATACAAGCTGTTGTTAAGGTTGTCTTGATACTTAAAAAAAAGCACAATTTGAATAACAAATTACTGAACGAGTAGTATGAAAACATATTTTAATCAAAACTGTAAAATTAAAAGTACATGCAGCTCTAATGGCACTAGGCAACAGATTTTCCCAGATGAATTAGATTTCTACCTCGGTGCACCATTCAAACGACAAAACAATAAACACTTGAACGTACTAATAAACACTTTTAATAATTAGTTTATTATTTTTGCAAACGTATATTCTTTTATAAAACTTATTTTAAGTACATGTACATTAGTGTTATGAAAATTCCATAGAATAATACGGTTTGAGTATCCTATGCAAATTAGATTCTGAGGGATTTTCCAGCATGGATAGTGCATTAAATGCCATCTGCTGGTAAAAACACAAATAGTACCAACAGGATTTTTTTTAACTCCACGTCATGCACGTCACATTACTGCTACTAATCCACTGTTTTTATGCATGAAAAGTGTCTTACTCCTTGTCTGGCTTTGTCCTCACTGTATTGTGCTGCCACCTCACTGAAGCGCATGCCAGACTTGAGCTTCTCCATTGCCTCCATACACTTGCCATGCTTTTCACACAGAATATGCCGAACCTATCAGAAAACGTGTCAAAAAAGAGAGTTATACATAATCAACAAACATTTTTAACATGATGGTTTGAAAATAACAATGTGACCTCATATCATTCATTTAAAAGGTATTTAAGAACTTAAAAGGTATATAAAAACTTACACAACAAGATGGTAAATTTAAAAGCAAAAATAGAAAGTGCCAATACAGGCTGTTAAAATGTAAGATGTGAAAATGTTAATAAAATGTATATTATAACTACATCTCTAAAAAAAGTTATTAACTACATTTAGGTACAAATTAATAATTTTTATATCATACATATCATACTTGGAATCAATGAAGTTGATGTTATTCAAAGAACTTTAAATGCCGTAAAAGTATACATTATAACAATACATAACACTAACAAGTGTTGTTTTACAATCATTCGCTTCTAGTTCTTTTAAATACAATTTTAAATTATTATTACCTTTTTTTTCATTTTATAGTTTTATGTGTTTGTTTATTTTTAATAGGTTTCATATATTATACATATACACACACCGTCTGCCGAATTATTAGGTCATTTTTATCTGGCAGTAAGCTTTAAGAGCTCATATCTCTGCAAAACAGATGTTTCAGGATAGGAGAAAAAAATGAGTTCCCCAAACTTACTGCTAGATTGTAGAAGATAAATTCTGAAGTGGTTAAAGAGGATGTGATGCTGTACAATAATAATTCTATTATTGCATTAGTATTGCATCCTTCTCATGGGCATTTAATAATTTTTAACTTTTCATCTGAGTTCAATCTCTTTCTTGGCCCATTTTATCTGGAAAAAGAAAACATGCCTAATAATAATAATAATAATTCGGCACACCTGAATATAAGACGTTTTTGACTTTCAGCCTTCCCAGACAATTATATATCGCATACATATGATTAAATACAAAATCAATAGTAGTTATTTAGATTGATGTGGTTTGGGATTGGTAAAATGTTCTTGGAAAAAAAAATTGACCAGGATTTCAACAGGCCTAATAATTCAGCACACTGTGTATATAAACCAAAATTATAAACGCAAATGACTGTCACTAGGAATTCTGGGCCCTGTGTACTGAATTTGCTATGGGCCCCCTTAAAATCACATTTAACAAATCAAGCCCATCTGGCCCACAATTTCCACGTTTAGATGGGTCAAAGGGCCTTCAATTGGAGTAAATAAATGCATAAATAAAACAGGACAGAAATGAATACTGATAGAAATGACTGAATTCACAACAAATACAACAATCTAATGTATTTTTGTCACAGAAAAGCTAGATTGCTGGAGAGTCACTGCTGATAAATCATCATTTCTATCATCATTTCTTCACCCTCATGTTGTTCCAAATGACTTTCTTCTGTGGAACACAAAAGATATTTTGTAGAAGGTTACCAAAATGTTCTTGAATTTCTCAAGATTATGTTCCACAGAAGAAAGGTTTGAAATGACATGATGTTGAGTAACTGATGACAATATACATTTTTTGGGTATATCTCCCTTTAAGAACAGGCCTTTACTGAATTAATATTGTACTTGTACAACATGGTCCTCATTGGTTATACTGTTTTTAAAATAAATAAAGTAGACTAATAATAACATATAAAATTTGTAGTTAAAAAAAATAAAAATAAACATAAAGAAACTACAAAACACCTTATAGAAATGTAAAATATTCCCCAATATGTAATAACAGTAACATTTATAATACATACATTTCTGCCAATACATTGTTTATTTGTACAGTGTCAGTAACTAATTAAATAGGCCTATTGTGCTGAATTGAGAAGCCTGTCTTGTTTTCAGGCAGCATCACTACAGAACCTTTAATGGTCTTATATCACATGACTTCACTGTCATTCTGTGTCACATCTGAATGGATCAAGCGACTTGTGCTGTTTATCACTTGTAAATGGTGCCGTGCGGGAGACTGATTCCGCTCTGCTTTGACACGTGGTTGGCAGATGCATCATGTAGCACTGCTTCACGCTTCGAGTATTTGCTTCATGCAGTTTCGCATATGCTGTAATTTAAAAGCAGCACCTAATATCGGGGAGGTCTCCGTCGTTTCGGTGATCGGTGCATTACTTGAATACAATGTCCCGGTTCTCCTGATGGTATAGCTGAGCGGTGTGCTGATGTCAATGTTGTGGATCCCGTGGACCATGGTGGCGGTGAGGTTATGGTATGGGCAGGTTTATGTTATGAACAAGGAACACAGGTGCATTTTATTGATATTATTTTGAATGCACTTTGGCCCAATGTTAAGCCATTCATCCACGATCATTACCTCATGTTGCAGCATGATAATGCATGGCCCCATGTTGCAAGGATCTGTACACAATTCCTGGAGGTTGACCAGTTCTTGCGTGGCCAGCATGTTCACCAGACATGTCACCCACTGAGCATGTTTGGGATGCTCTGGATCGGCGTATACGATTGGCGTGTTCCAGTTCTTGCCAATATCCAGCTACTTTGCACAAACACTGAAGAGGACCAATATTCCACAGGCCACAAT
>JAUMHE010000016.1:4312043-4322187 GCA_032359235.1 Enteromius mattozi
GCTAGCTGCTTCATGTATCTTTCCTGTATCGTATCGTTGGCTATGCATCGAGATGCGTATCGCATCGGCCTCAGTTAGGGAGATGCACATCCCTAGTATATATATATATATATAAAATAACGGCACATAGCCTTTAATTCTTCAATTATTAGTCTTTATTTATTGCTATGTTATTAAATATTGTATTTATTAAAATATATTAAATATTTATACATAATACTATAAATAACATAATTTTTTCATTATTTTTTATCTTAAGGAAACATTGTTTTTAGGTACATGATTTTAAGAAAATAGTCAAAAGGAAACCCACTAAGAACAGTGAACAGTTTTCTTTTACTTTCTTTCTTTTTTTTCCCCTTTTTTTTCATTCACACATGTAATTATACAATTTTTATTTCATGAAGTACCACTGATTTTAAGTTTTTAAGTATAGTCTCAATAATAAAGTACAAAAAAAATTACTGTATGATTTTTAAAAATTTTTTTAAAGATTTTTTTACGATTTCTTTTTTGGCATTTTTTAGCCTTTTATTATGATAGAACAGATCATTACTGACAGGAAGTGAATTGGGAGAGAGAGGGGCGGGATCGGGAAAGGTTCTCAAGTCGGGATTCGAAACAGCGGACACCCAAGTGCAATGGCACTGTATGTCCGCGCACTGCCCACAAGGCTATCGGTGCCGACATATGATTAATATTATTGCACAATATTATTTAAATATTTATTATTTATCTGGTCTATTAGACTGCATTTAGACTGCCTAATGCCACACAGATCCGTCCGGTTTTCATACCTGTTTACATTTCTGTATTTCTGTATTTACAGTAATTGCTCGTCAAAAACGCATAACAACACAAAGCCTCTCTCCACACCCAAAGCTGCACAAATACTGCTAAATATTGAGTCCTGAAGGCATATTTTGTATTATTTTGAATATAAGCCACGAGCAGCGGAACTGAAAGGAGGAGGCGGCACCAGGAAATGTGCAGAGTAGCTGAAAGTTGAATTCACGCTGGCAGAGGCAGTGACATGTGTGTGTGTGTCTCACCTCTCAGCCACATTCCTGGCCGTCTGGAGGAAGCGGGCGTGGTCGTTCTCCTTCAGGCTGTGCTCAGCCTGTGTGATGAGAGCACTCGAGCGCTCCAGACACTGTCTGCAGTTGGCAATCTGCTGGGCCAGTTTTCTCAACTTCATCACCTAAACCCACACACATGCTTTTTACAATATATCCACATGCATGGAGCCATTGTTACAACTTTTTGAGCTATTAATATTATAAATGTTTACGTTCCTCAAGATGTTATGAAAAATAATGGACCCTAATGGAGCATTTTATCAAAAACTCATTATCACCCCTCGGCTCATTATCACAGCCAAATAAGCCCTTTGCTTTGTTTGCTTGTGTAATTACAGCTAAGAAACAATAAAGTGACGGATTCTGGTTTTCAGTTAAAAAACGTTAAAAAACACTTTTATGGAATCATATAAATATTGAATTTGCATGAACTGTTAAAAACTTTGCCTCAATGAAAAAACAAATGCATATTTCCTTCTGTGTTAGATGCGTGTTAAAAATGTGAGCCAAATCAATTACACAAAGCCTTTAACAAGAGATTTCAACAAGAAAAGAGTGTGGTCCAATCCAGACTGCTGTGCAAAGAATCTCATTTAATGCTGGAATAGCTTTAAACGTTTCACATTTCTCATATTTCTTGTGTCTGGCTGGTTAGCTTTTCAGATTTCCTCCTTGCATGAAAATCAATTTTCTGCATAGAATTTAATTGAAGTTTGTTCACAGGTGAGCTTGTTTCAGCTAATACACAACATCCCAAAATATGGCTTTCCGGTCACAATCTACTAGTTTACCTGTGTTGACCAAGTCTTTTCAATTCAACTCAAGTGTTTTGAAGTGCTGTGTTTGCACTGATCCAGTCTTATACTTTTACACTAAAATTTGGGGTTGGATTTTTATAAATTAGTCTCTTTTGTTCACCAATTATTAATTTATTTGAATGGTTTGTTGCTCAAGAAACATTTCTTATTATTCTCGATGTTGAAAACAGATCTGATACATAACCCTGATACATTTATACATTTTATTAAATATTAATTCATATTGAAATAATGCTTTCTTGCTAAATAAAAGTATTAACTTCTTAAAAACTTTTTAGTGGCAGTGTACATAACATCTTTTGGTTTGTGTCCATCAAGATTCATTACAAAAAGAAATTATTCAAATGGAATTTGCAAAGTATATTATAATTCTATAGATAGGCATTACTACATTACACGCTTAAATATAAAACATTTAGGTCTGAATTGACATAAAAATTAAAAGATTTTCCAGCAATATCCAGCAATCTTACATATACCCTTACCATAATATAAATCATATTTCCTCACAGCATGAAATATGATTTTGCTCATACCGCCCACAATACCTGACCACAGATATACTATGAATTGAGCTTTCCTTCAAATAACCCAATGTTTCTTGTGTGTATACGTTCTTTTTCTTTCACGAGGGAATGAGAGACATTAGCTATGCTTCCTCAATAAGCCAGTAAGTCGGTTAAGCAGGATCTAGCCTATGCCACAGTGTAACTCAATAGAGGAATGGGACGTCTGACAGGAAGGAATGATTGGAAGCATTCAGATAAATCAAGAAACAAGGAGAGAAAAATGTTGATCGGTGCCTCAGTGGATTGCATTAGATCAAATCCCAATCTGACCCCATTTCTTAAAGACAGCTTCAAATGATTTGCTTTGATCACATGTTGCACTGCCAAAAAGTTTCAGAATTTCAGGACGGCATTAAAGAAATTGGACTGCATTAGAAAAAAGAAAATCATTCAAAAACAATCCAGTAACAAACCAGCCTGAACAGCCAAAGCCTCAGATCAAATCTTACAGACACTTTGCATCTGGGTTTATGATTCCAAAAGCCTCCTTAATGCTAGAGATACAGGCACTTTGTGCTGATGTTTGCAAAAGACCAGGCATAATCTCATGTTGCAGGCTGTGCATGTCGACTCAGGGCTGCCGTGTGAGAGTACATCACTAAATGGCCTTAGACACTTCTGATAGAGATTACTGCATTTGTCCGGGTCTCTCACATCACATTACCCAAAAACAGAGACGCACAGGTCTGTCTCGCGGCTCAAATCCCCACTTGATAAGAGTGTGAGTTCAGGCTGTCAAGTTAAAGTGCCTGAGCGCTGCATACTCGCTGTCAAACACAAAACGCTACACGCACTGCGCACGGATGAACTGGAGCAGAAAATCTGACTCTTCAGTTCTGGTCATGTTTGAAGAGTGTCAAAATATTAAATATGGAACGATATATGATCGGTCCATGTAAAATTGACAGCTCTGATTTTACAGTCTGTATGATCTGTGTTCAAAACCGTTGCAAAAACTGTAAACCATTTACAGTGAGTTAAATTTAAATTTATACTGAAAACTATTGCTCCAATGTCACATGATCCTTCATAAATAATAATAATATACTGATTTGCTGCTCAAGAAACATTCATATTGTATGTTAGACAGTTGTTTTGCTTCATATTTTTGTGTACAGTTTTCCAGGATTTTTAAATCAAAATTGTAAATGTCTTTACTGTCACTTTGATCAACTGAATGCATCTTTGTTGAATAAAAATATTTAGTCTTGTATATATATATATATATATATATATATAAAAATATATCTTACTGACCTCAACCATACTTAAACGGTAGTATAATAAAAAATGTACAGTACTGTGCAAAAGTTTTAGGCAGGTGTGAAAAAATGCTGTAAACAAAGAATGCTTTCAGAAATATAAATAATGATTGTTTATGTTTGTCAATTTACAAAATCCAAAGTGAGCGAACAAAAGAAAAATCTAAATCAAATCAATATTTGGTGTTACTACCTTTTGCCTTCAAACCAGCATCATATCTTATATGCCCATGCACAAAGTCAGGGATTTTGTAGGATTATAGTCAGGTGTATGATCAACCAATTATACCAAACCAGTGCTAATGATCATCAATGTCACACGTAGGTTGAAACCCAGTCATGAACTGAAACAGAAACAGCTGTGTAGGAGGCCTAAAACTGGGTGAGGAACAGCCAAACTCTGCTACCAAGTTGAGGTGGTGAAAGACAGTTTCATGTCATGGCAAGATTGAGCACTGCAACAAGACACAAGGTAGTTACACTGCTTCAACAAGGTCTCTCCCAGACAAAGATTTTAAAGCAGACTTGGGTTTCAAGATGTGCTGTTCAAGCTCTTTTGAAGAAGCACAAAGAAACGGGCAATGTTGAGGATCATAGTGGTCGGACAAGGAAACTTAGTGCAGTAGGTGAAAGACACATCAAGCTTATTCCCCTTCGAAATCGGAAGATGTGCTGCAGTGGCATCAGCTCAGAACTGGTGGGACCCAGGTACACCCATCTACTGTCTGGAGAAGTCTGGCCAGAAGTGGTCTTCATGGAAAAGTTGCAGCCAAAAAGCCATACCTCCGATGTGGGAACAAGGCCAAGCAACTCAAGTATGCACGAAAACATAGGAAATGGGGTGCAGAAAAATGGCAGCAGGGGCTCTGGACTGATGAGTCAAAATTTGAAATATTTAGCTGTAGCAGAAGGCAGTTTGTTCGTCGAAGGGCTGGAGAGCGGTGCAATAATGAGTGTCTGCAGGCAACAGTGAAGCACGGTGGAGGTTCCTTAAATGTTTGGGGCTGCATTTCTGCAAATGGAGTTGGAGATTTGGTCAGGATTAATGGTGTTCTCAATGCTGAGAAATACAGGCAGATACTTATCCATCATGCAATACCATCAGGGAGGCATATGATTGGCCCCAAATGTATTCTGCAGCAGGACAACGACCCCAAACATACAGCCAAAGTCATTAAGAACTATCTTCAGCGTAAAGAAGAACAAGAAGTACTGGAAGTGATGGCATGGCCCCCACAGAGCCCTGATCTCAACATCATCGAGTGTGTCTGGGATTACATGAAGAGACAGAAGGATGTGAGAAAGCCTACATCCACGGAAGATCTGTGGTTAGTTCTCCAAGATGTTTGGAACAACCTACCAGCCGAGTTCCTTCAAAAACTGTGTGCAAGTGTACCTAGAAGAATTCCTGCTGTTTTGAAGGCAAAAGGCAGTCACAACAAATATTGATTTGATTTAGATTTCTCTTTTGTTCATTTATGAAAATAAATGTTTAACACTTCCATTTTTTTAAAGCATTATTTGTTTACAGCATTTTTTCACACCTGCCTAAAACTTTTGCACAGTACTGTATAAATGAATTACAAATAATTACAGCTAATTATATATGAAGTTTATTTGCAAAAACAGAAAACTTTTTATTTTTTACCTTATCAAAAGAACCCAACTGCAATTTGATTGAGATTAATTGTAACGCACAATGAAAAAACTCTTCAAAAATCAAGTTATCTGTTTTTGCAAATGAGCTCTTAATATGAAATATTTGTTTATTGTAATGTTATTGCCAGTACAGCTTTGAATTTTGTCTAAAACATCCCTTATTCATAATAAAGTCACTATTAAACACTTCTCTAGTTGTTTAGTCTTGCTTTAAATGACAAATGCAACACAAAACTAAAAAGCCCTCATTTCTTTATAATGCAAATGCATATTTCAACATTTCCATTCATTTTCATTTTGCACTCTTTTAGCATTAATCACATTTGTGAGAGTCTATTCGTTATATCCTACCCCAGAGGAGAAAAGTGCTGTTCATCGTGCCGTGTTTGTGCTGCTGAAGATTATCAAGGCCTTGTTACTGTTACACAAGGGAAGCTTGTTAAGTGAAGCCACATGGCCAAGTCCGCTTCAAGCAGCCAAGCTTCCTGTCATACATTCAACAAGCAAACTCGTTCAAGCAATATCTCTACACTTCACTGCACCCTCACCCGACAGCCACCACACTTTGGCCTGTGGACTATCTGACAAGATCTCCAAAGCCTCATTTGACGTCCACACAGCCACATTATTAGTCATCTGCACCAGCTTTACCTCAGAGATTAAATAGAGGAGTTTTTAATTCACAAAGGGAACATATGCTGCGATTTTCCCCGCCTTTTCTCTGTCCTGTCATCAGGCGACACATCACCTATCTCTCCACACAGCGTAGGGTCCAACGGACCCTGACAGTCTCTCTCTTGCTATAACAGGGGTAGTGACATGATCTGAAAGATGTGTTAGAAATGCCAGCTCCGTATTCGTGCGCTATGTGACATACTGTCATGAATCAAATCCAAATAGCTTTCTCTAAGTGAGTGAGGGACTGAGCTCTGAAAACCTGTTTCTCTGAGTCCCACTGATATTCATTGTATGGATAAAACACACACATTTTCTTGGATGAGGTGATGGTGAGTAAATGATGAAATTTCCATTATTCAGGTGAAAATGAAAGAAGCTAAAAAGTTTTAACTTCCACCTTGATATTACACTCGTAACTTTAAAGAGTTTATAAATTGAAAAGCAAATCAAAACCCTTCCTAAATGTGTCTCAAGTGCTTGATACGAGTCTGACTTAAAATTACAATTCGGGCTGCCCTAATCTGTCTCAGTGGTGCAAATAGAGAGAAACTGTACCTTGGACTCTTTGATCTTGACAGCAATGACCTGTTTCCTCTGGCGAATTATCTCCACCAATTCATCACACTCCTCCACCAGCTTGGCTTCATGCATGGCTGTGTTCACCTGCAGATAAGAGCAAAGAGTTTCATAAAGAAATACAATGGCACTTAATCAGTCTGCTGGGATAACTAAGCTACTCCAGCCTCTCTGCTTCAGTTCATGCTAAAGCCATGAGAATATCAACATCACGTCCTGTCTGGAGTGATGTGGACCATATCATTACAGAAAGGAGAGACATTTTAGATTCCACTTCAATTCCTTCCTCAGATCATCCCTGCAATAGGACTGTGTTGTCACTGTACTATCCGATCTTTGCATAAAGCTTATTATTCAAGACAGATCCACTTTAGCTGTTAATCAAGCACACACACACACACACACACTCACACTCATGCATTTGAATAAACAGACAATTAATGCTAACCCCTTTTCAATATTGTCAAGGGTTCAATCTCATTAAGAAAGCACAGAAGCCAAGGACAGCACAAGCCTAAGATTTTATTGGATTTCAGCTAGGCAACTTTTGTAAGCGGTACCCACTCACACGGAAGAAACTCGCTCAATACCAGACAAACCCTAAGGATTAATCTTTTTTTGGAATGTCTATAAAATAAACAGTGAATGCAGATGTCTTCAGAATGGTCTATGATTGCTTTCAATGCAAAGTCAATAAAGGTTTCATATGGACACTGTAGAAAAAAAATTATGATAAAAAAATCTGTGCTTACCAAAACTTTACTGGAAAAATATGCCAGCAACTTTTTATGCTTTAGAGATTTAAAGTAAAGAACAAACAAACACATAAATCTAAATATATTGACAACCAACTTTAAAAGAGTAGTTCATCCAAAAGTTCAACCCAAATATTTCTGGTGAATGTTCATGATGTTTTTATCAGCTGTTTGGAATCTCATTCTGACGGCAAGTGATGTAATGCTACATTTCTCCAAATCTGTTCTGATAATTCTGGGAATGACAAATTATAGTGTTTCACTGTAAATCAGACGATAACTTAAGCATCACTTACAAAAACTGTATATTTCATAGTATTTTACTGTTAAATAACACCAAATTAGATCTATTTAAATTTTTTATACTATATAGAATAATACAATATAGAATAAACTTACTGTTAACCAGTGTTAATTTTGACAACAAATTTTGATTTAGTCTTAGTCTTAGTCTTTTGACTAAAATGGCATTTAGTTTTAGTCATATTTTAGTCATCTGAAATGTCTTTAGTTTTAGTCTAGTTTTACTCGACTAAATCTACAGTAAATTTAGTCGGCTAAAATCTAATGGGTTTATTTACAGTGTAATGCGTTAATTAAGCATTTCTCTAAAATTTCCAACTCATTATGCTTGATTTTAAGGTTTTATCATAATAGACACTGATTTAACTGTGGTGACACACAACATTCCATTATGTTAAAATTAAATATAACCACTTCTCATAAAGAACAAGAACATGGTCTTCTTTTCAATGACATGCTAATAGTTGTATAGTCTATGCATTCTTTATTGTTTACCATATTATTCATTCTTTCAAGCAGACACATTTATTTCTATAAATAAATTTACATTAATCTATAAATTTACAAGAACTACTAAGTACTACGTGATTCAGTCAGGAGCAGTGAGTGATTTTACTTTTGTTACTGGATTATCATCACTTGGACAATAGCAACTAAATAAGGCTACTATCCCTTTAAAACTGAATACACGGATGCAATGAATGCAATGCACTGATACATGTTCCCTACTGTTTACATTCACGTAATACGTAATCGACTCTGTTTACGTGAATGCTAGTCAAAACGGACAATTTGAAATCATTTTGTGTGTAATTCTCCATTCAACTTACTCGAGCTGTGTGTGACGTGCTCTGTGCTCAGAATTGACTGAATTGAAGTCTCTCTTGTATCGTCAAATTTATCCATATGCCTGCTCTTCGCTTAATCCCACATTTTAAAATTTTTGAACGTTTTATGACACACGCAGCAAGTGTATGTTAGTTTATGTCCCGCAGGATATAGATCAACACGCTATAATACTGTTCAATGTACGCATCTAACCTCCAAACCACGCAGCAGATTCGTTCTGAATTAATCGCTTCCCAATCGTCCCTGTCATTCTCCTTAACATTTTCGTCTCGTTTTTATTCGTTGACGAAAATGTCAATAGATTTTCGTCACAGTTTTTGTCATTTGAAATTGGTTTTCATTCGTTATCGTCTCGTTTTCGTTGGTGAAAAAAATGTAGTTGACGAACATAATGACGAAAACTATTCGTCAATAAAATTAACACTGCTGTTAACCAATTAAGTGGTTTTTAAAGTAACATTTAATTAACTTTTTTACAGTTAAAACCTTTTTTATGGTGTAGGAATTTAACCCTGTTAACCCAGTTAACCCTGCCAAATTGTGACATTTCACACAAAGTTCACACAAAGCATTTACAGTAATATCATTTTGATTTGATTTTCTGTCCATTTGATCTTATAATGTCCAGTACAATCCTTCCACTCAGCTCCCCTAGAGAGTAGAATAAAAATGAGCAAACTCTCTCTATCCGCCACCATCTTCAGAGCGCTCTGGCTCAATGGACGAGGGCAGTGATGGACTCCTAATGTTCAAATATTCCTTATCAGACCTCTTAACACATCATCCTTCCATCAGGGGTTAAATACATTCCCGTAGCTTTTCTTGGGACTATAAAGGACTCTTCTGAGGTTGGTATGAATGTGATGTGTGAGCCCACTTTACTATGGCTCCCGCACCCTACCGGTCCGCCGTAAGTCAGCAAAGACCCTGAAGGCTGACTGGCCTGGCAGATTCATGCTGACACCTTTAAAGTGTGCTGCTGCGCACAGACATTTTGTCTACGCATTTAGACTGTCTTGGATTGGATTAATGTTTATTGGACATTCAGAAAAGATCTACAACAACCCTACGTCATTGTCGATTGGGATTCTGTACTGAAATAGAAAAAAAAAATGAACAGGTGATTTAGTCTGCACTCTCTTACAAACACTAATGCTGAAGCTTTAAAGGATTCGTTAAAAACTTTATATTGTGGTTAAAGTGG
Source organism: Enteromius mattozi (assembly GCA_032359235.1). Taxonomy (NCBI): domain Eukaryota; kingdom Metazoa; phylum Chordata; class Actinopteri; order Cypriniformes; family Cyprinidae; genus Enteromius; species Enteromius mattozi. The sequence continues at coordinate 4,321,796 of JAUMHE010000016.1, forward strand.
GTAACTGAAATGTTAAGTAGTTGTTAAGTGGCAAAATGTAAGGTTGCAAAATAGTCTCAAAGGAGCAAGGCAGGGCTATCAAAACTGCATTTGCAATGCATAAAAGTAAAGCAATGGAGATGCAGTTTCTAGTTTGCTCCATGGAGACAATTTTGCAATGTAACTTAGTGCCTTAGCGACGTTGTGCACTGTAGGCCACATAATAAAGTAGACTTGCATTTCCTAAAGCAAAAACAAAAGCACTGAAGTATTAGGATAGTTCAAAAAGCAATATATCCAAATATGGATAAAGAAAGCTAAAGGAGAAAAAAAAAAATATATATATATATATACAGGGTGGGCCATTTATATGGATACACCTTAATAAAATGGGAATGGTTGGTGATATTAAC